>JAKCPI010007597.1:0-184763 GCA_023213315.1 Euborellia annulipes
ACTTTAGTTATTACAATTTCCTTTTTTTTTCTTATTTTAAACCATATGGTTGAATAATAGTATGTGGAAGTATTATGATTGCAAAAATATTCTGGTTCGATCAATGAAAAATATTTATACAATCTATCTTTTTTGCTTTTTTTTTTTTTTTTTTATTCTCCAGGGTCGCCTTTTATTTTAACAAACACTTTTCATCTTTTTTTTTTAAACATATTTTATATTAACGAACAAATAAATTTTCTCCTTTCAATTTGTCAATTTGACACCCAAATTTTTCTCAACCATTTCAAAAACAATTTTTTTTTGCTTTTGGGTCTTCTCTTAGCAGATAAGAGTTATTTATCCTTGTCCAACCCTTTTCAAGAACAAATGAGCTTCGTTAAACATAAGCAATGAAATTGTGTTTGTAGTGGTAATTAGGTTTGGAAGTTCGATTGAAGAGGCCGATAGTTTAATTATTTGGTCACTATACCAGTCAGAGAAAATGTAAAATTTTTTTTTTTTCAGTCGCATTAAATGAAAGTCGTGGGAAAATTGTTTCTCTTTAGATGATATTTGATAGTGTACATCGGCAGAATAATATCACAAATCTAAAGTGATGTTTTTGCGAAATTGAATTGCATCATAGTAAATAACGATATCCTTAATTTTCCAATACTAACATAAAATACTTTTTATTATGGGAGTTTTTAATTATAGACCACATTTTGTATTAATTATTTACTAGCCGCGCTGCCCGCCTTTGACGGGTTTCGCGTCTAGATAGGTAGCTTTGCCCCCCTGGACCCTCCTCAACCACAGATCATACAATCAAGATGGGACAGCTCCAGGTTAAAAATTGTTTATAAGTTTAGCGCCCTCTATACGCGTATCGACCTATTATTTTTGCGCGGGAGACCCGTGGCTCAGAGAGAAGACATTAGCTTCTCGTGGCTAAGGTCCCGCGTTCGCGTCCCGCCCCAAGCGAGAAAAATTTTTTTTAATTTGAATTGGCTACTAATCATTTAAACTTAATAGGGAAGGGGTCTAAATTGCCTTCGATGCCGAAAAAGACCTTAAATAAAAAAAAAAAAAAAAAAACTGCTCACGAAAAATTTAATTTGTTTCAAATACTGGAGTGATAGTTGTACAGGAAAAATCTCGTCCAATCCGTATTGAATTTTTGATATTTATTCAATATTTTCTGTATATTAATCAAGGGCGGATCCAGAGGTGTTTCTCGGGGGAGAGGGGGTAATCTGGTGTGACTGGTCGCACAGCAAGCAATTTTTTTCTTTATTTCGGTAATTTAAAGGCGCATTCTGTACTTGTTTGCCAGAATATAAATACAAATCAAACTTTTAAGTATTAGTTATTAAAATTTTTCATTAAAAATAAATTTATTTTCGAAAAAAAAGTATTTTTTTCAAATCTCGGGGGGGGAGGTAATTACCGCCTTTACCCCCCCCCCCCTGTATCCGCCCTTGATATTAATATATATGTTCATCGGTATGATAAAATAAAAAAAAAAAGATTAAAACAATTATTTGAAAATGAACAGTAAATGAAAAAAAAAGAGAAATTAGTGTTAAAAGATTTATTGAAAATTGTAAAAAAATTATAATTAAATTTAATTATAAGAGCAACAAATTAAGAACTTACTTCTTTCTTTCCCATTTTTTAAACACTTAGGGCATATTAAAGGGCAATAATTGCGTGTGATTAATTGAGTAGGGCACGTTACAATTTTATTTAATTCAAATTTATAATGTTTTTTTTTATTTGTTATTAAACTCATGAAACAATGTTATTTTGTTGGCGAATGGAACGAACTCTACAGGATAAATTTTTAACTAGTCTAGTATTGCCATCTAGCCACATATCAGACAACTAAAAACTTATAAACATTCTTCCCATAGAGCTGTCCCCCCCCCATGCCCTCAACTGTCTCGGGCGCCCCTGCGGTGGACTCGCGCCTTTTCTTATTTATGCAAAGAAAATTATTACTATTCCAATTCAGTGCCTGCTTGAGGATTTGTTTACATGCAATGAATACAGAGATATTTCTCTAGACATTTCCTATAGGAGAAATCGTAACTTCAACAATTAATAACTCAAAAAGTTAAATAGGAATTTCGGGACGAAAATAATTTTCCTGTAACCCTAGAAGGTCAGCCCACGGGGCTTGGAGTAGTTGGTAGCGTGCCTACCTTCTATACCGAACATCGCGGGTTCGGACCCCAGGCAGTCCGATAATTTTATTTAAGGCATTTGGATACCAAATGACTTAAATAAAAATGCCTGGACCCTCCAATTGATATATTAAACATACTGAGTAACGTAAAAAGTCTTAAATGGCCTCAGTTGCCGAAAAGACTGTATATACATATATTGTGTGTGTGAATGTGAGTGTGAATGAGAAAAAAGTGTGAATGTTTTTTCAAAAAAAAAAAAAAAAAAAAAACCCCTAGAAGTTCCTCTTTAAGCATATAAAATTTCGTTTCGAAATTTTACCGGCAAGTTGCCTAAATAGAGCGTGACAGACAGACAGACGGACATTAACGAATTATATAAATAGATTAAAAATATAAATACTGAACAACGTTTTATCTATTTATTCTGCAGTCGTTTTCAAGTACTGTGGCTTTGCTGAGTGCACAGTACTTGAAAACGACTGCAGAATAAGTAGTCTAAACGTTGTATATTATTTATATTTTTAATAAATAGGCCCTATTTAATATGTAAAATGTGTTCTTTAATTAAAAAAATCCCATAATAATAATAATAATTCAAACCACAAAAGCTTTAATAAACATAACACAGTATTTTAAGTACAAAAACTTTAATTTTCTCGGCACCGGAGTATTTTTCTGCCCCTGAATTGCATAGTGTATTTAATAAGAGTAATAAAATTTTTTTAGAGAAAAATTGTTAGTCTATAGCGCTGGTTCTTAACCGGTGAGACGCACCCAAGGGTGCCGCGAAATATTTAAGTAAAAAAAAGAATCCAAGGTTGGGAAACACTGGTCTATAAAGTCGCAGCTAAGATTTAAAAAAAAATGAGAAGTTCCCCAGCTTTTGTGAATGTTTATAAAAAACAATTTTTGTCTTAATCTTGGGTTGTGCAAACAATATTTGACCATACATTTAATAATTGACAAACGCTCTTTTTCCCAGCTAAAGTTACAGAATCATTATTGATTCAATATTTTGACAAATTAATAATTTCCCTGTGAAAGCAATAAAAATGAGTGAGACAACCATCGTCAACAAATTTATTTTTGCTTTTAATCGGCTCTTCTCACTAATGTACGAATGCTTTTCCCGTTTGCCCCTTTTCGTTGGCCACCCGGACGGCTGTCAAAGATTTGTTAACCCGTTCTCTGACTTCCAAAAATAAATATTTAATTAATCTTTCAAAAATCTGAAGAATTACAACATTTATTTAAATTGTTCATCCGGAAAAAAATTAATATCGATCTTAAAGATTAATATAAATAATTTTTTTTTTAAAGAGATTCTTCATTAAATTTTGACAGATTAATATATTTCCGTTTCAAAAATTTCTGGGAGAGGCTTGGGCGTCAACATGAAATCTCTCGGATACCCTCAGGCTTAATAAAAAAATAGAGTAAAACATTAAAATAAATTCATAAACAAATACTTAATTAAAACTGTTAATGTCTAAATGTCCTTAAATATAAACATTACTAAAACAATTATATATGATGAGATGTGAAAAATGTTTACGAATAGAAATTTCAAAGACGGTAGTAATGGGGTGTGGTTAAAATAATGAATTTATATTATTTCTCTAATTTAATTTTAATAAAATTAATAAGTCTATTTTATACATTTAAGTAGATATTAAATGGGAATTTTCAACCGACTTCATTCATTTCTAAAATTGATTTGTCTGTTGCTTCTGGTTATAAAGTAATGATACCAGATCAAAGGGCAAATCTATTGATGTAGTGGGATTAAACGCGCTACCCTTTCAAGATAAAATTTAATTAATGAAAATAAAATAAGAGTTAAGACATTCTAAAAAACTAAAATTTACCCCTGCTAATAAATTATAGATAGGACTTATTGAATTTTCGTTCATTCCACCCTATGAAAGTAAAAAAACTCGAAAATACTTTAAAAAAATGAATATTTTTTAATTTACAAACAAGAATAGTGGAGACCAAATGGCTTAAATAAGAATGCCTGGACCCCTAATAGATAAATTATTTAATAACGGATATCGTAAAAAGTCTTATATGGCCTGAGTTGCCGAAAAGACTGTATGAATGTGTGTGTAAGTGTGAGTGTGAATGAGAAAAAAGTGTGAATGTTTTTTTAAAAAAAAAAAAAAAAAAGAATAGTGATGGATCCCTTTTAGTGGACAATCACGAATTGTGCATGTTATTGGAAGTGAAATTATCTCCAAATTTTGTATCATCAGGAATAAACTAGCAATCGATTGAAGGGAAGATTAATTTTCATATGGACATTAGACCAGAAAAAAATAACACAGATCGACAAGGTTTTCTTCACAAGAAATCTGAGTGTAAAAATTGCATTAGGGGTGTCCAAAGCAAAAAAAAATTCGATTTTTCTAAACTTTGTCATTTACGGCAAAATGATGCCTTAAAAAAAAATCATGAAAATTCAAAATAAGAACCCGTTTACAGCACATCAGGGGCGGTTTAAGGGGGGGCGGTGGGGGCGATCGCCCCCCCGAGAAGAAATTCATAAAGTTATAAAAATTAGTGATCTAAAGAAATTTTGATTTCCGCTCTTTAATTTCAATTGAATTTGTTACCAATCAATTTAAATAAATAGGAAAGGGGTCTAAATGGCCATAGATGCCGACAAAGTCCTTAAATAAAAAAAAATAAAAAAAAATAAACTCCCCCCGACAAAATTGCATTAATCCGCCACTGGAGCACATTATCTCTTAAAATTTATTTTTCTCTAAATCTCTAAAACAGTGCAATACTGAAATGATATTTGAATTCAGCATGAAAAATACTTCTAAGATCTCATATCTTTATTCTGGAGAAAGAAAAAAAGTTCATTTTTGTCGACTAGTGTAATTTGCGTTTTATTCGTTTATTTTGTAGATATTTCGATCCCAGTGAAAACATCCTTAGTACAAGAAACGCAGGTTTTGGCTCTTGACCTATGACTCAGAGGTAGAGCATTAGCTTCTGATACCAAATGTCAAGGGTTCGCATCCCGTTCTTGGCGAAAAAATTTATTGATTGGATAACAATGAATTGAAATAAGTAGGGACGGGGTTTAAATGGCCTCCGAAGCCGAAAAAGACCTTAAAACGAATTAAAAAAAAAAACGGCAATTTTGCAAATCGTCACATATTCTATTTTAAAGTAGATGAATCTGAGAAATTTAAACAAGTTATTCGTAAAGTAAATTCAAAAAAAAGGCCGACAAATTGACTGGCTGGATATAATCCAAACATGTCTAATTGTAAATCGGCTTAAACTATCAATACATCATTCTCAGCCAGAAAAGGAGCGTTGGTTTTTTTTTTTTTTTTTTGCAAAAACTTGAAAACACAGCGTAAAAAATAAATATAAAATAGGGTGGTAGTCAAATAACATATTTATTGTAATATTGTTATTTTATTTTTATTGAAGAATGAAGAATAGATGATTGAACAGGATCGCAAAGGGCCAGCATAAATAAAAACTTTTTATATTATTTCGTCAACATTTCAAGAACACATCGCTCCCAATAATATCACAGTGCCGATGGATAATTTTGTGATGTAACTAGCGATTACTAATATTGTTGGAGTGAGAACGGCCCATCACTTTATAATAGTACAGACATATAAATGTTAGAATTTGTTAATACTACATACAATGTGCGTATTATTAGTAATCTCAAGTTATGTATATGTGACAATTATTTCATCTTGAAGATGGGAGCAATGCCTTCCCGAAACGTCGACGAAATAATATTAAAAAAATTTATTTCTGCTTGTCCTTTGTAATCCTGTTCGATCATAGGTTTTGAGGAAGGTCGAAACCTGCTTCGGGAACGTACGTTCATTAAATATATTTGAATTTATCCGTGGCTGCCTGCCATTCTATTTTATTATTAGTCTATATATTGGTCCGCCGACCCCGCACCGCGGGAATAATAAGGGTGAGGACAGAAGAAGAAGAAGATTGGAAAAAAACAAAGAACTTATCAAACATCATTATTAGGCTATTTTCGAACTTATAAATATGCATTGAACATTAATTAATAATTAATGCAATCATAATGCCTTAATAGAATGAATTTTTTTCTCTAGTACACTATATTAATATACACTGTTATATATAATAAATGAACTTGCAAGCCAGTCGCCCGTTTGTTCAGGATATAATCAATCTTTTAAGGACAATATTCACTTTAATATTAATTTCAATCGACCTCAGTTCTATTTTTTAATCCAAACCTAATTATCTGTTTAACTTGATTATGCATCGTTGATACACTTATAATAATCTTATTTATTTCTTCACTGTCAAGAAAGTTTAAGGTGTCTTCCGTTTCTAGATAGTTAATTTATTCCGGAGTTGCGTTGGAGAAGAACAATAAGACAAGTGAGAACCTCCTTTATATGTTCGCCTTTAAAAAAAAAAGGAGTTCTTGAAAACAACTTGAGAGAGGATGACATCCTCTCGTGATATTGGTGGGGGAAAGTCGAAAGAAATGCGGACAAGTGAAAAAGTTAAGGGCCTACAGGATACAACATTCCTCTATATTCTCAATCAAGTAGTTTATTAATAACATTTTAATTAAATTATCTTAAAATGTAACCTAGTTGTTTAAAAGCATAGTCTTCGGTTTATAAATAGACCCTTTCTACCTTTAATAATTCATTAGACAGTTATTTGTTTATCAAACTCAATTAACTGTTGAGTAAAATATAATTATAATCAATAATCAAATTTCCTGTTTATTTTTGAGCTGAGAAATTTGCAAAACCTATTAATTAAATGATCAATTTGAGTATAAATTTATTATTAGTTTTTACGACATGAAAATTGTAATACATAATCAAATCTAAAGGTAAAAAGTTCAAATTTCTCCGAAAAATGGGGATAATATTTTTAGGCTTGACGCGACACCACACATCAAATAGTTGAAAAAAGGACTTGATGATGCACTGACCTAACGAAGCTAGATATTTATAATTTTGGATCTGATAAACTTGATCAATTTATACATTAATTAAGTCATTATACTCTCTAGGGGGAATGAATTAAATATACCGGAATATAAAAAGACTATTCGACTTATTGGCGAGGCATTTGAAATTTACATTTTTATAGTCGAGTGATAATTTCGGTCTTATCATCTACAATTTGAGGGTGATGAATGGATGTAATTATCTCTGTAGACAAGCTTTTTCAAACTTCATCTTGGTCAAATTAATTATATTATATCATTTTTTATAATTGGAAAAACCTATTCAATTTTATTGATTACATTTTTCAATTGTTCGAAATTAAGAAGAGTGAAGTAAAACTTTTATTTTGCGTTCTTCGTCGTAAGTAAATATAAATTGAATTGTGTTATGTAATGTGTATAATTGATTATTAACAAATTTACACATTATCTAGATATGTCAAGACAATCAATTATATACAATAGTATACATAATACTCGCGCTCATTCTAAAATCACCATCATTCCCACGCTTTTATAGTAGCTTACAATTTAAATAAATGAGGAAGGAAACGGGAACCCACCTCAGTATACTTCACGTGTTAACCACAACTGTTTTGACAGTAATGACTGAAGAGATTTTAAAGAAAGGCTTTTATTGTAATTAACAAGAAAATTTTAAGACAATACAGGGAGAAGATCTATTCCCTCACCTAATTACGCCACTATAAGTGTATTTTAGAGATTGCCACAAACCAGGGCCGGATCTAGAGGGGGGCAGTGGGTGCGTGTGCCCCGGGCGGCAGATATCAGGGGGCGGCAATTAAAGAAAGATTTACTAAAAAAATGATGAAATGATATTAATTTTGTATAGAAAACTTTAAGGAAGGGGCGGCAAATTAAATGTTGCCCCCCTAAAAAAACTCATAGTTCCGGCCCTGCCTCAAACCGAATTAAAAGCTTGTAAAAAAAAAATTTAAAAATTCAATAGTTTTCAAAACTAGATGTTTCTTTATTCAGCCTTGTTTTTTGACTAGTTTTAGGTGTCAAAATTAATAAATTCTTTAAAAATTTATTTTCAGAGGTATTTGATTGGTTTACAATATTGTCCATGTCCATTTTTTCTGTCCTCAAGCCATCTTCAGAATTTTAAATTTAAAGATATTTAACAAAAGTGTATAATTAGAGTTAAAAAAAATTAAAAAATGTTTTTTAATCTAAAATTTAAGTAGTCATTAATTTACCTCTGACATCTAATAAGAGAAGGGAAAATTAGACAACTTAAATTTTAGATTAAAAAACATTTTTTATTTTTAAACTCTTATGCTTCTTTGTAAAATATGTTTATATTTAAGGTTTTGAAGATGGCTGGAGGGCTAAAACAATGATCTTGGCCAACATTGTAAATCATAAATACCTCTGAAAATAAATTATTAAAAAATTTATAGAGAAGGGTGAATAAATAAATCCAGAGCTGATATTCAGGCAATTGTCTGAATATTAGCTCTCGATTTTTTTATCCACCCTTCTCTATAATATCCACCAGGCTGCCCCTATCTTCATCACAAAAAATTTATAAATTTTAACTCCTAAAAGTCGTCAAAAAAAACAAGACTGACATAGTTTGGAAAACTTTTTCATCAGTCCGAAATCCTCCATGAATATTTTCATCAATTTGGATTTTTTATATGTTCTTCAATTTAATTCTATCATCACCTACTCCACAACCAATTCAACAAATTTAACGTTATAAACTAAAACGATTGCTTAAATCAATACTTAAAGCAAATTTAATGAGTTAAGTTCTCAGCATTTTTTTCTTATAACTGGAATCATTTTTTTTTATCTAGGTTGTTAAATGGCACTTATTTTGCTTTAATTCCAAATAACCTCAGCAAATTTCTGCCCCCTCTGCTTACAGGAAAAATGGGAAGCAAAACCACCGTGTTGTTATTTATTTTTTCGAAAACTTCTGAGTGGAGGAATTTCACTACCACAAACATTTTCTTCTCTTTCTTGTTCAAATTTGTGAGTTTACGAGAAATTCCAGTCATTTTAGAAATTTCTAAAGTTGTAAAATATTCCTATTTCATTCCCTAGGTAAATGGTTTAAGCCTATAATTAATTAAAATTACCATTACATAAATAATAGATAGGTTATCTTAAAATAATTTCACTTATTAAATGAATTCGTCCTTGTTATAATCACGTACAATTTTTTTACTTTCTCCTACCTATATACGTTAATATATATAGAGAAAGTATAGGATTCATGTCCAAAATTCGTTAACGAGATTTTGCATCTCAAAACTTTGTCCAATAGGAGCAACCAGTAAAAATAATTTAAATAAAAAAAAAATTCGGATAGACCTATATTTTTTTATCTGTTGGAAGATTACTTAAATACCCCCTCTTCTCGTTTTCATACCTTTCATTTAAATTGATATTTTGTGACAGTTTCAAATTGTTGTAATTGATCTTGGAATATTATCTTTTGATAATAATTTATTTTAATTAAATTTTTTTTTTTGCCTTTTTCAAGAGTTTTTATTTTATTATCTTAATTAGACTCAATAATATATCAAATAGAAATTTGATTAATACTGGATAAAGTTTGCAAAATTTTTATCTTTCTAAATTTCTTGGTTAAAAATAAAGAGGTTCTTGGAGATGAGAATTAAGGGTAACTCTATCCTGACTAGGGTTGGTCGAATCGATTTCGATTTTAATCGAAAATCGATTTTGAGCTTCGATTTTCGATTAAAATCGAAATCGATTCAGTGTTTTGAAAAAATCGAAAAAATCGATTTTTGACGGCCGATTTTCGATTTTCGATTTTCCAAGAAAGTGATTTTAGCGACATGATCTGTCCGTCTGTGTTCAATTTTAAGCTTGAAGGATTTGAGCTATGAGGTTGGAATTTAAGATAGACACCCCCTGGAGCGAGAAAATAAGCGGTTCATTAAAATTGGCCAAAAAGTACTAGTACTTTACTGAGGTAGTTTTTCAGGTTTTTTTGATTTTCTTAAAAATAGCCCCAACAATTTTGATTAAAATTCAAAAATCAATTATTTTTTAGATGCTCTTTTTTTTTTTTTTTTTTTTTTTTTTTAAAAAAACATTCACACTTTTTTCTCATTCATACTCACACTCACACACACATTCACACAGTCTTTTCGGCAACTCAGGCCATATAAGACTTTTTACGATATCCGTTATTGATAAATATACATATATGGGGTCCAGGCATTCTTATTTAAGCCATTTGGTATCCAATTGGCTTAAATAAAATCATCGGACTGCCTGGGGTCCGAACCCGCGACGTTTGGTATATGAGGTTAGCACGCTAACCTCTACGCCATGCCCCGAGGGCTAGATGCTCTTTAAAATGTACACTTTACTCTTGTATTTCATAGGAAAGGTAGGGGAATTTGTTGCAATGGTAACAAAATATAAATATTTCCCCATGTTTATAAATTTGAAACTTGAATTCAGCCCTCGGGGCTTCGTGTAGTGGTTAGCATGCTAACCTCGTATATCAAAAGTCGCGGGTTCGGACCCCAGGCAGTCCGATGATTTTATTTAAGCCATTTGGATACCAAATGGC
Organism: Euborellia annulipes; assembly: GCA_023213315.1. NCBI lineage: Eukaryota > Metazoa > Arthropoda > Insecta > Dermaptera > Anisolabididae > Euborellia > Euborellia annulipes. The sequence goes on from JAKCPI010007597.1 coordinate 10,763, forward strand.
TTAAATAAAATGCCTGGACCCCTAATATGTGTGTATTATCAATAACGGATATCGTAAAAATCTTAAATGGCCTCAGTTGCCGAGAAGACTGTGTGAATGAGAAAAAAAGGGTGTTTAAAAAAAAAAATCTTGAATTCAAATGTACCTTAAGCTTACTGTCGGAACCTAAATATATCTCCACACAAAAATCTGGTGTGACAAGCACAGAACACAACTTTCGCTTACTGAAGATAAGAGAAAGTTGTGCTGTGCGACGAGTCCCACCAGATTTTTTAAGAAATATAGAAGCTGATGTTTGGTTCTCTTGGTTTGTTAAAATTTACGCTATAACGTTAAAACTTAAGTTATAAAGACTAAATATGTTATACCATATACAATGTGTTGGTTTTTAAAGAAGTTATAAAGACTGAATAAATTGATTTGGGCATCAGTAATGCAACGTTCTATTTTCTTGTTCCACAAACCGCTTGAAAATCGTAAGCAGAACCTTAAAATCAACATGGGCATAGTGAAAGATTTTTTGTAAAAAAATCGAAAATCGATTAAAATCGATTTTTTAAAGGCAAAAATCGATTTTTTTCAAAATCGATTATTTGGTTTCGATTTTAAAAATCGAAAATCGAAAATCGATTCAGCCTCCGAATCTACCAACCCTAATCCTGACTTGAGTGATAAAATCTATTAATTAATAGGCCTATTATTTTTTTTTTTTTTTTAGGTTTTTTTATTTATTTCCAATTTATATCAATTGATTGCTAGGAGGGCCGGATCTAGGGGGGGGGGGGCAGTGGGTGCATGTGCCCCGGGCGGCAGATATCAGGGGGCGGCAATTAAAGAAAGATTTACTAAAAAAAGGTAAAATGATATGAATTTTGTATAGAAAATTTTGAGGGGGCGACAAAATTAAATTTTGCCACCCCTAAAAAATCTCCTAGTTCCGGCCCTGATTGCTAGTCAATTCAATTGAAATTGTTTTGTCACTTGGCACGGAAAGCGAATTTCTGACCCCTCTACTATTCTACTACCGCACTAAAAGGGACTTCTTTTAAATTAATTTAAACAAATAAGTTTAGTCTTAGCTCAATTATAGGTATCGCTTCTTGTATTACGACGAGTCAATTATTTATTTCCCATTCTGAGCAATTATTTACTTCCGAGCAATAATATTTTTCTAAAGCAATTTTTTATTAAAATGGGAATACCCTCTAAATGGCACCCACCTAGGGCGGGAAAATGAGCTTTTAATCAAAATTGGCCAAAAAGAACTATTGATGTACTTTTTCAGTATTTTTTTTTTTTCATTTTCTCAAAATTCGCTTTTGGATTTTGATTAAAATTCAAAAATCAATTATTTTTTAGATTCTCTTTAGAATGTATATTCTCATTTTGCCATTGAAATCTTTTGAAGACCACTTTACTCATGTACTTCATAGGAAAGAAAGGAGAAATGGTTGCTATGCTAACAGGGAAGAAAATAGTATTAATAAAAAAAATATAAATATTTCCTCATTCTTATAAATTTTGCATCTTGAATATATCGGTGGAAACTAAAGATATCTCGACACAAAAAATCTAGTATGACAAGCACAGAACACAACTTTCGATTGCCGAAGGTAAGAGAAAGTTTTGTGTTGTGCGACCATCACACCAGATTTTTTTATAATAAATTTATTTCTAAAAAGGACGAAACTTTTTAATAAATATTTTTAATAATATCCCCAGTATTAATTCAATATACAGTACATCATACGAAATTTTAATTAATCTAAAAATAACTACAAAAGTTAGTTCCGCTGAGACCAATAACTCAGTATATAGATGAAGAACTAACTTGCCTGACAGAGTTTATTGTTGACCTGATTAATTTCATGATTCCATTTTAAACAAATTAAAGTGCTAATTAAAATTCCAACTCTTTAATATTTGTGGTAATTTAAGAAAAGAAGAATATTATTAAAAAAGCAGATTACTGAATAAAAAATCTGGTGTGACTGGCGCACAGCACACAACTTTCTCTTACCTTCGGTAATCGAAAGTTGTGTTACTGTGCTTGTCACACCAGATTTTTTGGTGTCGTATGTATTTAGTTCCCGGCAGTAGGGGAATATTTGAATTCAGATGTAAAATTTATAAGTATGGGAAAATATTTATATTTTGTTACCATGGCAACCATTTCTCCTTATCTTTCCTATGAAGCATTAAGAGTAAAGTGTGCTTCAAACAATTTTGAGGCAAAACGAGAATATACATTTGAAAGAGCATCTAAAAAATAATTGATTTTTTGAATTTTAATCAAAATCGTTAGGAGAGAATTTTGAGAAAATCGAAAAAAACTGAAAAAGTACATCAGTAAAGTACTAGTATCTCTTTGGCCGATTTTGATTAAAAGCTTATTTTTTCCGGTCCAGGAGGTATTTAACTTAAATATAAAATTTCAACCTCCTAGCTCGAATTCCTTCATGCTTAAAATTGAACACACACACACACACCCCCATACACACACACACACACACACACACACACACAGACAGACCATGTCACTGAAAACCACTTTTTTGGATTCAGGGGACCTCAAAACGTGAAGATCCATCAAAAATCTCGACTATCGGAATTTTTTGACATGAATCCAATACTTTCTCTCTATATATATATTACATATATACATAGGTAAGAGAAAGAAAAAAGCCTACTTTTTTCACTGAATTTAGCACTCGAAAATACATAAGAATCCCTCTTTTGATTTCAAACAATTTTTACATCGCGGGCCTGTTTGAGAAATTCCTATTGACTACCATGGTATGTTCCGGCAACGAAAGTTTTGAATTTTTTCAATTTTGACATGACATTCTGCCAATGATTCTTGAACATAAATTTTTCAATATTACTGAAAATTTATGTGATTTGTTGAAATTTTTTCAACCTTTTATTAATTTTTAAAACAAAGGAAATTCGATAAAAGACAATAAATCAATTGATAGCCTTGGGAACATATGTTTTCACAAGAATCTCTTTTTTACCTATTTTATTAATTTAATTTTTCTTTACTCTTACATCTTAAAAATAAAATTATTTAATTATGAAAAAACACACACGTGTAATATATTTGAAATTAAAAAACATACGAACACGACACTCTGGTGTTTATAGATAAAGGGAAAGAGGGAGCTTTGTTGTTTTTGGCATTTTTACAAACATATGAATATGTTACTCATCAAGAATAATTATCTTAAGATTTTTTAAATATTTAAAAAAAATATTTAATTTATGAATTCAAAAATAATTAATAAAAGATTTTAATACACATATCCCATTACCGTTAGGGGTAAAATTTATGGTTTGATATTTTTCGAATCAAGCGTAAAATATACGGTATTTTAACTAATTCGATGATGATTTTAATTTAAAAATCATATATTTTATTTCAATTTTAATAAATGGTGATTAATTTAAATGACGACCGTTAATTCCAATAGCAATTAATACCTCAGTTTCTAATCTGGGATTAATTGTAGTTTTCAGTTTTTTTTTTTTATAATAAAGTTATTAATATTTAAAACATGTTTATATCAGTTTATCTATTTAAAATAAAATAAAAGGTGAGGGAGAGTGGAAAAAATTTTTAACAAAAAGGTTAAAAACCGCTCAATTAATATAAAGAAATTCGTCCTACCAAAAAATAAATTGTGTTGAACTGCATCCTCTCCCTTCGATTTCTAATAGGCTATACTCTAAAAATGAGTGATTATCTCAAAAACTATTCAGTTTTCAAATTTTTTTTTAAAAGTTTTTTCGGCATCTTAGGCCATATAGACTTTTAAACGATACACAATTATTTAGAAATGATATTTTACGGGGTCCAGGCTTATTTATTTATACTATTTGATATCTAAATGATTTAAATAAATTGATCGGACGCCTGAGGTCCGAACCCGCTATATTATCATTATCGACATTTGTTAACAGCTTTAGGCCACGAGGGGGGGGGGGGCAGTTTTTGAATAAAATTATAAGAATAAATATATGACAAAAAAATACAAATTTAAAATTGTTGAAAAAAAGGTAAAGTACTACCTCCTGCTGACGGATTTAGTGTTAAAAATTGATACAGATCTTAAATTTTATTTTAATAAACGAACATATACCTAATTTAATCGATCTAAGCTCGTTGCGTTTTTAAGATATCGTGTTCACACACACCCCCTTAAAACGTCGAGAATTATCAAAACAGAAGACGAATTTTTTTAACAACTCTAATAGACTTCGAGAAACTAATGAATCAGTGAAACGATTATAGGATCTCTCTTCTTTTTGAATGAGAGTATTGTGCTGTTTTGTAAGCAAACGCTTGACTAAAGATTTGATCAGAGCAATAGAGAACAGACGATAGAGAGAGAAAGATAAACAAACCAGTGAAGAGAATATCAATCAGTGTTAAATAAAAAATAGATAAAACAAAATTTCCGAGCGGCATAAATTGTGTTGTCAAAAAAAAAAGGGGCGAAATAAAAAATTTAAGGGTAGACTTTTAATTTTTTCATTAAAAAAAAAAAAATTTTCACAGGAAAATTTTATAGTTTGGGCCTCCCCCGAAAAAAATTTCTATACACGGTCCTGATTTTAATCCACGTTTGTATCATTTTGATTGGAAATTTTTTATATAATTCTTGTGCAAATGACTCTAAATTTATTCTTCTTTCAAGTATCCACAAAATAAGTTTTAAAAACTTTTCCTCTCAGGGGTAATATTTATAAACTCAACACATGTTTTAAAAGATAATCATTTTTTCTTTTTGTTTGCCAACTCATTAAAATGTTAGAAAATTTTCCAAATCCTTATACAAATTAAATGAGCTTCAATAATATAAAAACAGAGGGGACTATATAGGCTACATTTCTTTTGACTTAATGTTATTTTTGTTTGAACAAAACAAAAACAATTACAATAGCATTGTGATGTTTAATTAAAAATTTGATCACGCAATTCTTGAATTAAAATTAAAGAACTTATAAAACTAGTAGCAAAGATAAAAAAAAAAATGCAAATTTTTATTTGGGTTTCATTTGGTCTGTATATTCATTCCAACAATAAAAGTGATGCGAACCCACGACCCTTGGTTCAAATGGCCAGCATGCTAACCACTACACCAAGGCCCGGGCTCTATAAGAAAAATTAAAGGAAAAATTTAAAAAATGTAATATTAAGTTATATTGTTTCTGTTTGTTATCTTAAAAGAAGCCGGTCAATGACCTCATTGAGAACACGCTCTTTTAAATTCCGGTTTAGACTTTTGATTTATTTCCAACCAAATTCAACATCACAAATTGAATAATTGTTTTTTTTTTTTTGTGAGAATTCAATTTGCATTATCTTTAAATGTTCAAACTTATTTTATTATAATCTAAGAAACATCCCTTTGGTATGCCAAGTTCAAATAAATAACATCCTTTTAAATAATTCATTAGATTTAAAAAAAAAAAAAAAAAAAAAAAAACTAAACATGCGTGTTAATAAATAAATTAAATAAACAAGTCTATGAAATCGAAAATCAATAATTTTTAAATTGTCTATCCAACATATTGAATTAAATTAGCCTTGATGAATTATTTTGTGGCGTGAATAATTTATTATGATTAAATAAAATTTAAAAAAAAAAAAAAAAATAGGAAAGAAGAGCAATTACCAGGTGTTGTTTCTGGCTTGGCGAGAAATCAATCACTGCAAACCGACGGGGCTTATCTCGTAGAACATCTTGAGAAGTTGATGGACCCATCTCAGGTTACGAATTAATGGCGAGGACAACTCGTCGGCGAACAAGTCCCCATTTAGATAGAGACAAGCAGAGAAACCCATGCCCTCAAATTTAAATTCTTCATTCGACACCATTTGCCGGAAATCTAAGAGAAACAATGATAAAAACAACTTTAGGTATTACTCTTTTATTTATTTGAAAAAGGAAAAAAATGGGTAAGATTGTGATTAGAAAAAATCTGGTGTGACTGTTCGCACCAGATTTTTTGTGTCGACGTATATTTAGTTTCCGCCGATATATTAGAATTCAAGATATAAAATTTATAAACATGGGAAAATATTTATATTTTGTTACTATAGAAACCATTTATCCTATCTTTCATATGAAGTACAAGAGTAGAATGTGTTTCAAACAATTTTGAGGGCAAAATGAGAATATTAAAGAGCATCTAAAAAATAATTGATTTTTGAGTTTTAATCAAAATCGTTAGAGCTAATTTTGAAAAAATCTAAAAAAAAAAAACAACTGAAAAAGTACATCAGTAAAGTACTAGTACTCTCTGGCCGATTTTGATCAAAATCTTATTTTCACCCTTCAAGGGGGTGCCTAACTTAAATATAAAATTTCAACCTCGTAGCTTCGTTATTGAGATATTTTGTTCACAGACAGACCATGTCGCGAAAACCACTTTTTTGGACTCCGGGGTACTCAAAACGTGTATATCCATCAAAATCTCGACATCGAATTTTTGACATGAATCCAATACTTTCTCTCTCTCTCTCTCTCTCTATATATATATATATATATATATATATATATATATATATATATTAACATATATGTAGAGGTAAGAGAAAGTTAAAAGGTAAAAAGTAGTTATTAATTAATTTAATGAATTATCTTTATAAATTATGAACGTAAATGTATATGGCTTTAGTTGACAAGTGACAAAAATTAATGATAAAAAATTGCAAAGCATTTTGACTTGTGAACTTTCATTCATTCATTTTCAGAATCAATGTTTAATATGATATATAGCAGTAGATTTATATTTTTATCTAATAAATACAAATTTTAATAAAAAACTAAATTTATGTGATAATGGATATATAAAATAAAATTAAAATAAGGTGACGGGATTTTGCTATTGATATTAAGTTAACAATTAAAGTAATACTCAGGGCCGCACAAAATTCGGCAAAGCCCGGATCCTTTGAAATTCTAAATTAGTGTCATGAAATTTTCCAATAAATCTTATTCATAATTTTAAATAACTTATTTAAAACAAAAATTTTTCCTTTTCTTTTATCTTCTCGGTTGCTGAGAATTTTATATATTTATACACACACCCTGGTACATTTTTAGATTTGAGTTCCGGGTTAACCGAGCTGAAGTTTTTTTTTTTTTTTTTATAAAATTGAAAAAATTGGAAAAAACTAAAAAAGTATATCAGTAAAGTACTAGTACCCGAATTTTCCCAAAGACGATACAGTGTAATTTCATATTAATACCGGAAATATTAATAGTATTTATTTAAAATTTGACATCGTTTAATAATGCAGTATAAGATAATATCGTCTGCTGAGAATCATAGTGGCGAAAGTCCGAAATTCAACAATTCGAGAAAAGGCGTTTGAAAGTTTTGAAACATTTACATTTAAATAGCCGGGCAACAAATGTATAGGCCAGAATCAATAGCAAAGAATGGAAATATATTTTCGCCACTTTGGCACTCAAAAGAGAAGACGTTTGGTAGGCATAACTCAAAAATTGAATTTTCGGACTTTCGCCTCTATGATTCTCAACAGGCGACTTTTCTAAAATTTCATTGAAATCAAAAACTATAACCAACTCATTTCACCTTTTTTTAAATTCGAAATTAGTAATAAAGAAAAACAAAATACCAAAAGAAGTAATTATATATTCAAAGGTTTTTATATAAAATATTTTTAAAAATATTTCCTCCATATTTATGCAAAATACTTTTATAAATAATACAATATCTTATCGAGAATTAGTTTTATACAAATAAACATACTGTTCTTTTTTACTTTTTGTCATGAATATTCCCTTTGAGAAAAAATTTAATATAATTTTAATCTAGAATATGTAATTATATTAGAGTAACACAAAAGATAAATTACTTAGCTTCGTTTGTTATAAAGGAAATTTAATATTCAAACATTTCATTGTACTATATTTTATTTTGGACAACCTTTTGATTACAAAAATAAAATTTTCTTTCATGTATGGGTGTCTCTTTTAAAATTTAATGGGAAATGGAGATTGTGTGTATACGTGCACCTACGCTACTCTGATTTATATTATTTATGTTAATTATTTAAAAAAAACAAATATAATTAATTCTAAAAACAATATAAAGCTTGATCACCAAATGTTCAATAAATTTTGTGCTGAATATTTACAGTATCAATTTAGTAACCTTGAGTTTGTAAACTTTTGTCCCATGAAGTATTTGTTCGATAAATTAGAGTAAAAGACAATAGCGGCGATATTTTAGCAAGATAATTAATAAATAATTTCTTGCCTGTAATTAATATCACACTAAAAGTCATTAACATGTTCTTTCATTGGGTAATAAATATCTTCGAAATTAATAGATTGTCAATTTAATTAAAAACGAGTCGCGTCGCCCGCTTTCGGCGGATTTGCCTCCTAGATTCCCTCTTTTATTTTTTTTTCCACTATAGAACCTCAAGGAGATATCTGACTCAAGTCCGCCTGTAGCGGTCGGTCTTTTTGCCTTTTCTTAATCCCGTGTAAATAAATTTCCCTCGGGCTCGTCTGGAGCCGACTTTTGTCTTTATTTTCTTCTTATCTTTAATCTTGGAATTGATTTTAATTTTTGAAGAAAATCCTAATTCATTGACTTGAATATTCTCTTTTAACCTCCCCTGGTAGTGCCACTGCACATAGAGTCTGAACATAGAATATTTTTTTTTATTTAAAAGTCTTTAGTGTGAACACCAAGTTTGAATTGGTATATGTCAAAAATTTAAGATTTTGATGAATATACACGTTTTAAGGACCCCTGAACCAAAAAAAGTGATTTTCGCGACATGGTCTGTCTGACTGTCTGTCTGTGAACAAAATATCTCAAGAACAAAAAGAGCTAGGAAGTTGAAATTTTATATTTAAGTTAGCCCCCCCTTCCCGGCAGGTGACACGAAGCTTTTGAACAAAATTGCCCTAAGATTAAGTACTAGTACTTTATTGATGTACCGGTACTTTTTCAGTTTTTTTTTTTTTTTTTTTCAATTTTCTCAAAATTCGCTCCAAAGATTTTGATTAAAATTCAAAAATCAATTATTTTTTAGATGCTCTTTAAAATGTATATTCTCATTTTGCCATTGAAATCTATGGAAGACCACTTTACTCATGACTTCATAGGAAAGAAAAGAGAAATGGTTGCTATGCTAACAAATATAAATATTTTTTTTTCATTTATTTATTTACCCGTTTAAGCCATAGGCCATTGGGTTATATAAATATTTTCCCATACTTATAAATTTTACCTCCTGAAATTGAAATGTACCGTACTGTCGGAAACTAAATATATGTCGACACAAAAAATCTGGTGGGACAAGCTCAGAACACAACTTTCGATTACAGAAGGTAAGAGAAAGTTGTGTGCTGTGCGACCAGTCACACCAGATTTTTCTATTTGGCTTATTATGCATGAGCGACTTCACTAGCATACAGATGTCATAAGTTTATAGGTTTTTAGGCCTGATGATGATGATGATGGATCAAGCCACCGAAACTTAGGCCTATCTATGAAAAATATTTTAAAAACATAATTATTATATTTTTATAATATTCTCTAGTTTTGTGTTAAATGCCTTGTATATGAATGTATTTAAATTAAATTAAATTATGAGGAGAGTTAATAATCATAAGTTCAAAATGCCCTAACGAGACATCATAAAGTATCTTAATAATAAATACATAGGTATAGAGCAGAGATGATGAACTCATGGTTCTAAGAGAAATAAATAATAAGGCAAGGAAGGAGAAGAGAAGAGAAGTACTCAAGGATATTTTGTGGTAATAAATGAAGTCTGCCTACTTTAAGGGGATGAAACCATTTAAGTTATACAACATTTAACCAAAGAAAATAGCGTGGGTTGTCTTCCATTAATAGACCACACAATAGATTTTTTTTTAAATAGGGCCTCAATGAATACTAAAAGGGAGGAAAAGATGCTAACCGAAGAAAGTGGGGATAAGCAGAGCGGGGGGAGGGGGGGAGAGCTCAACTCCTTTGTTGCCAATTGCTGATTTACTTATTTCTAAATATGGATACTTTTGTTTTTTATTTTATAAAATGCCCCCGGGTTTGGCGTAGTAGGTAGCACGCCTACCTCCTATACCAAACGTCGCGGGTTCGGACCCAGGCAGTCCGATGATTTTATTTAAGCCATTTGGATACCAGATGGCTTAAATAGAAATGCCTGACCCCACAATAGATATATTCTCTACAACGGTTATCGTCAAAGTCTTATATGGCCTAAGTTGCCGAAAAGACTGTATGAATGTGTGTGTGAATGTGAGTGTGAATGAGAAAAAAGTGTGAATGTTTTTAAAAAAAAAAAAAAAATTTTATTTAATGTCTTTTTTCGGCATCAAAGGCCATTTAGACTCCATCTCTATTTATTTCAATTGGATTGGTAGCCATGGATACTTTTATATCATGACTAAAGATTATAATGAAGGTTGATGATCGCTAGTTATGCCACAGGAATTTTATTTCTCTTTATAAAATTTAAAATAATTGATTTTAAATAATGGCTTAGTTTAGTTTATTTTAATCTGAATTCATTGGGGAGAGAACACCAATCAAAAAAAAAAAATACCGTAAATTCCTATGAAGCATCGAAAAAGTGAACAACCGATATATGTCAATAATGTTTATTAAATCGTAAATCAATGTTTATTATTGTTATCAATGTCAGCGAAACAATTTCAAAAAGATCTCTTCATTTATTATTATTACGTTTGATAATCATTTTACTTTCTCTTACCTATGTATATATGTAATATATATATAGAGAGAAAGTATTGGTTTCATGTCAAAAATTCGATGTCGAGATTTTGATGGATCTTTACGTTTTGAGGTCCCCTGAATCCAAAAAAGTGATTTTCGCGACATGGTCTGTCTGTCTGTGTGTCTGTGTGTCTGTGTGTCTGTGTTCAATTTTAAGCATGAAGGAATTGAGCTAGGAAGTTGAAATTTTATATTTAAGTTAGGCAGCCCCCGGGACCGGAAAAATAAGCTTTTAATCAAAATCGGCCAAAGGGTACTAGTACTTTACTGATGTACTTTTTCAGTTTTTTTTTCAATTTTCTCAAAATTCGCTCTAACGATTTTGATTAAAATTCAAAAATCAATTATTTTTTAGATGCTCTTTCAAATGTATATTCTCGTTTTGCCCTCAAAATTGTTTGAAGCACACTTTACTCTTGTGCTTCATAGAAAAGATAGGAGAAATGGTTGCCATGGTAACAAAATATAAATATTTTCCCATACTTATAAATTTTACATCTTGAATTTTAATATATCGGCGGAAACTAAATATATGTCGACACGAAAAATCTGGTGTGACAAGCACAGAACACAACTTTCGATTACCGAAGGTAAGAGAAAGTTGTGTGCTGTGCGACAGTCACACCAGATTTTTATATTTGCAAACATTTTTTTAAATTAAAATATATCCTTTCAATTAGATATCTATTTAAAAGTAAAAATTCAAATGAGCTAATTTTTCTTGAGTTGAAAAGGGAGATAAAAATTTAATTTTCTTTTCTATGGATAAGGCATCCTCAATTTATCTTATACTATAATTTTTTTATTAAACGAGCAAATACGAGGTACGTTTGTTTGTTTGTTTGTCGAAAACGGCTCAAACGATTTTTTTACTTTCTCTTACCTCTATATATATGTTAATATATATAGAGAGAGAAAGTATTGGATTCATGTCAAAAATTCGATGTCGAGATTTTGATGGATCTTCACGTTTTGAGGTCCCCTGAATCCAAAAAAGTGGTTTTCGCGACATGGTCTGTCTGTGTGTCTGTGTGTCTGTCTGTGTGTGTGTCTGTGAACAAAATATCTCAAGAACGAAAAGAGCTAGGAGGTTGAAATTTTATATTTAAGTTAGGCACCCCCATGGGACGTGACACGAAGCTTTTTAACAAAATCTACCAAAGAGTACTAGTACTTTACTGATGCACTTTTTCAGTTTTTTTCGATTTTCTCTAAATTTGCTCCAACGATTTTTTTTTTAATTCAAAAATCAATTATTTTTTAGATTCTCTTTAAAATGTATATTCTTATTTTGTGATTGAAATCTTTTTGAAGACCACTTTACTCTTGTACTCCATAGAAAAGATAGGAGAAATGGTTGCCATGGTAACAAAATATAAATATTTTCCCATACTTATAAATTTTACACCTTGGAAATCGAATGTACCGTACTGTCGGAAACAAAATACATGTCGACACAAAAAATCTGGTGGGGCAAGCACAGAACACAACTTTCGATTACCGAAGGTAAGAGAAAGTTGTGTGCTGTGCGCCAGTCACACCAGATTTTTTTAATTTTATTAATAACTAGTCGCAAAGCCCGCCTTTAATTTCAATATGTCCGAGTCATTTTATTATGCAAATAACGCATTTCTTGTGAACATTTTCATACTATTCTATAATTAAACCCTTAATGAACAAATCTAACCATGAATTATAAATGTGCTCACCAAAATGTAGAATTGGTAGGTGTCCTGCTACCCAGGCATCAGGGTAATCTTCTCAATTAAGACTAACGTATCCTCACAGAAGACCGTCAGGTTTGATTACACGAAAAAATATTATCGTTCCAAATCTAAAAGGAAAAGGAAAAAAATATTAAAGAATTTTTTTAATTAAAGATTTAAATGTTTTAATAGTTTAATATTATACTTACTAAAGGATCCAGTTGGTAAAGTAATCTCATCTAATTCTAAATGAAGTTCCTTTTCTTTCTTGAAACGAACGCGAAACTCAAGTACTCCATTGAAGACATATAAGAAGGGGAGACCATGAGCTCGCGTGGGCAGGATTCTCTACATCCTGAAGCAGGTCCGCCTTCTATTGGGATAATTTTCTTTAAATATTCATTGTTGTAAAGATTTTCCGAATAAAATTGTTTTTGAAATCTTCAGTGAATCTTCTTGAAATAACTTGTATATCTTTTCGTTTAATATTTGGTAGTTTTTAACTGTTGAAAAATAGAAAAATAATGATTAAATATTATTCTTATTTTTTAATAGGTTGGTTAGATATTACTTACGAAAGGATCCAGTTGGTTATGCCCTGAAGAATCTCGACGATCTCAGCCCCCACTCCCACCCTAACCATCTAAAACAAAAGAAGAATTAAAGGATTAGATTATATTATTGATGCTACATAATATTTAAAATATTTTTTTTTTTAACTTACTCTGTAGACTGCTTCTTTCGGCTCAACGAGGGCTTGATCCTAAAAACTAACCTAATCCCACACTATCTATGACCGAGGCGGCCATCTAATTCTAAAATGCAGTTCCTCTTCTTTCTTGAGACGATCGCGAACGCGAGCACTCCCGAAAGGCAAGTAAGCCTTCAATCTTCATAAATCGCAAACGAAACGGAGAAAACGCGCCCACAAACCCAAGGAAAAGAAACAGACGCACACATTCACAACTGCACACTCAAACAGATAAATTAATCTCTGCCCACCTGCCTAATATCATTTACTAACAAGCTAAAAAGAAGCAGAGGTAATTTATCTGATATTCATTCACGAGTTAGGAAGGAAGCCAAGCCAATACAATACTGAAGAACCCCCTTGATTGCTCATCTCAGAAACAGAATGACGTTGTTCAAGATGCATGCTGAAAAAAAAGAACCCTAAAAGCTAACAACATCCTATACGAACTCCTAACATCTTGAACATTAACTCATTCTGTTCTGAAACAACCAAGGCCCAGAACTCAGCACTGACTGACAGGGCCTCGGAGAAAGAGAAAACACTCTTTCTCTCAAAAGCGCGAAAGAGGGAAACATGCGATAGAGGAATTCTCCTATTTCCCATGAACAACGGTCAAAAGTGAAATGATCCTCTACTGGGAGCCCTGCCTGAACCTAAATGGGACGAACAACAACACCCTATGCCAGTATTGAGGAATCAATTCGCAATTGAACGTCAATTCAAGAGAACATCAGAGAAATCCGACACAGAAGGCCTAAACCCCAATATAATAATAATAATCTAGAAATGCGTGAGCGTAGAGATTTTTTAATTATTAAGCGCCCATATATAGATTCTATCAATTGCTAGCTAGATAATCTAATAAGAATTGCGTGTATTCTTATAAATTAACATGCAGTTAGTAAAAATAGAAAAGAGATCCCCTTAGAAAATAATAATCCAATACACGCAAAACTTAAAACCTAATACTGAATTATATAATAATAGCTAATACATGCACACTTGAATTGTCTCATATGATGAAGATGATTCCCGCGTAGGGTAACGGGATGAAATGAGTACTGTGCATTATCCACATATTACCAATAATCGAATACCTTTTGTACAATTAACAATAATCGTATACCTTTTGCACATTGAACATTCATCCATCCCATTACCTTGAGAAACGAAACCATTTGGGTACTGAAATATAAAACCCTATTCTATTAATATAAAACAGTAGATAAGTAAAAATGTTAATTTCATTTCAAAATGTTAAATTTATAATATTAAAATAATTTAGAAAGAAAAGTGATTTTAAATAAAAAATTAAATAAATTAATTTTTAATTTAAAAATTTTGAATTTAAAACATTAACTATCTAAAAGGGACTCTGAAATGGAAGAATTGCATTAATAACATCCTATCCAAGCACCTAAGTGAAATTATTCTAAATTTAAGCCGAATAAGAAAATTCAAATCAAATTTTGAAAATCCTAAACTGCTTACTCTACGCCCACGTAAATGTTCATACAGACTTTAAATGTAGCTGCTGCACTCGTGGAATCTGCTAAAGAGACTGCCTCTGCCTGGTTGACTTGAAGACGATGTTTGATGGCGGATGCTCTGCATGGATTCTTCATTTATTCACTTATACACTAATTCACTTATTCACTTATTGGCCTTGGACATGTGATTTATGATGACAATTCTCGAAGGCGTTATGTCGATTTCTGAAAAATAAACAAAAAAAAATATTGAAAAGGGGAGGAAAGCGAATCTCTGGCTTAAACAACAAGATTTGAATGCAATATTACACTAATTATAATATTCTAATCTTCTCAAATATTGATAGATGAATATTGCTTTTAAAATCTTCAAAAAAGAAGAAAAATGAATTTAAAAAATCCCTACAATGTTAGGAACAAAGTTAAATTTGCAGATTGGTTGCTATTGTAACAAAATATAAATATTTTTTTATGTTAAATTATATTTGAATTCTAATGTAATGCCGGGAACCAAATATATGTGGACACAAAAAATTTGGTGTGCAGAAAACACAATCAACTTTCAATTGCCAAATCTAAGAGAGCCCCCGGGTTTGGCATAGTAGGTAGCCAAATAGATAGTATACCAAACGTCGCGGGTTCGGACCCCAGGCAGTCCGATGATTTTATTTAAGTCATTTGGCTTAAATAGAAATGCCTGAAACCCCAATAGATATATTTATCACAACGGTTATCGTAAAAGTCTTATATGGCCTAAGTTGCCGAAAAGACTGTGTGAATGTGTGTGTGAGTGTTTAAAAAAAAATATATAAGAGAAAGTTGTGTGTTGTGCGGCCAATCACACCATATTTTTTTAATTATAATATTTAACTTTTGTGATTCAAACGTATAATATAATTCCAATAAAGATTTTTCATTCTATTTTATAAATAAGAAAGCCGTGGATTTAAATAAAATAAGAAAAAACTTAACTGCTGTGCCTTTTGCATTAGGAGGATACCTAACTTAAATATAAAATTTCATACCTCGGAATTCATTCCCTTCTTGGTTTATTTTGAATAATCTCGACATCAAATGTTTGTCATGAATGCAATACTTTCTCTCACTCTGTGTATATTGGTAAGAGAAAGTAAAATTCCCAAACGTTTTTAAATAAGAATGTAATGAGTTCAAAGTTATTTTCAAGTAGCCGATAAGATTTTAGTGATATTATTAATTAATCCTGATTTTTTTAGAGTAAATTTTTATTAAATAGCTATTTTTTTAACTTGAACACTTAACAAGTAATAATGCATTATAATGGAGAGAATGGAACTCATCTAACATTCTCTCACTTAAACGGAGGAAAAGTGTTTTGATTCCCTCTCTCCCTCCCCAGACCCGGAATTTTGGGACGGATCGGTAAAAATATTCTTAAATTATATTATAAATAATTAAAATATAGTCCTATAACAAAATTGAGAAGGAATTTACCAAAATCGGGCTCGTAGTTTATGAGAAATTGACTTTTTTGAAGAGAGATCAACGGACGCCCAGCTGCACCCTTCAATGGCACTCACAACACTAAATGTATATAGCCTATGGGAGATAATCCAACGTGGATTCAACCTCTCTCTTCGACGCCCCACTCACTACTAAATGCTCTATACCCCCAAGACAGGTAGCCTCTTGCCGTCTACGACAAGTTGTAACCTGTCTAAGGTAATGATAAGTATAATTCAATCTAAAACGAAAAAAAGGTATCAATTGGCAATTTCTATAATCTCGCAAAGGGGCTATTAATCTCTATATAAATTCCTAATTAATACATTTTTTCGTCGTAGAATTGGATTATACTTATAAATATCTCTTCCCTCTGATGGGCTATAGGATTATTTAGTGAGTCTTGTATGAAATATACATATATTATAAAATATTATGTAAAATATTTATTGTAATTTTATTCTACGTTTGAATCACAAAAGTTTTCAATAAAAATTGTTATATTGAGAGAAAAGAGAATGAAATATTCAACGCTGGATGTGATTTTTAACTTTGCTACTCACTCTAAAATAAGAAGCTCACAGATCCAAATATTCACCTTTTGCTTAATGTTGCTTAATTTTTTTAATGGTCAAGCAAGAATATTGAAAAAATCTGGTGTGACTGGTTGCACAGCACACAACTTTCTCTTACCTTCCGTAATCGAATATTGTGTTCTGTGCTTGTCACACCAGATTTTTTGTGTCGAGATATATTTAGTTTCCAGCAATATATTCAAAATGTAAAATTTATAAACATGGGAAAATATTTATATTTTGTTACCATGGCAACCATTTTTCCTATCTTTCCTATGAAGTGCAAGAGTAAAGTGTGCTTCAAAAAATTTTGAAAGCAAACTGAGAAGACATTTTAAAGAGAATCTAAAAAATAATTGATTTTTGAATTTTAATCAAATTCGTTAGAGCGAATTTTGAGAAAATCGAAAAAAAACGTACTAGGTAAGTACTAGTAGGCTACTCTTTGATCGATTTTGTTCAAAAGATTCGTGACGCGTCCCCGGGGGCTGCCTAATTCAAATATAAAATTTCAACCTCATAGCTCTGAGAGGAACCAGAGGGTTGATGCCAGCCAATTATATCTCTAAAGATTGTGTATTAGTAGCCTCTCTCTGAAAATCTTTTTACTTTCTCTTACCTATGTATATATGTATATATATATATATGAGAGAGAGAAAGTATTGGATTCATGTCAAAAATTCGATGTCGAGATTTTGATGGATCTTCACGTTTTGAGGTCCCCTGAATCCAAAAAAGTGGTTTTCGCGACATGGTCAGTCTGTGGGTGTGTGTGTGTGTGGGTGTGTTCAATTTAAAGCTTGAAGGAATTGAGCTAGGAAGTTGAAATTTTATATTTAAGTTAGACATCTCCCGGGACCGAGAAAATAAGCTTTTAATCAAAATCGGCCAAAGAGTACTAGTACTTTACTGATGTACTTTTTCAGTTTTTTTCGATTTTCTCAAAATTTACTCTAACGATTTTGATTAAAATTCAAAAATCAATTATTTTTTAGATGCTCTTTCAAATGAATATTCTCGTTTTGTCCTCAAAATTGTTTGAAGCACACTTTTCTCTTGTGCTTCATAGGAAAGATAGGAGAAATGGTTGCCATGGTAACAAAATATAAATATTTTCCCATGTTTATACATTTGACATCTTAAATTCTAATATATTGGCGGAAACTGAATATATGTCAACACAAAAAATCTGGTGTGACAAGCACAGAACACAACTTTCGATTACCGAAGGTAAGAGTGCTGTGCAACAGTCACACCAGATTTTTATTTCTTATTCTATTAACCAATATAGCCAGAAGCAATTTAAAAAAATAAGAACTTTCTAAAAAAAAGATTGACTTGTTTTTTAGTCTAACTATACTCTCTTTGTTGCCTCCTTTCAAGAATGGGAGAGAGAGAGAGTGAGATTAAAGGAAATAATACTCTCTCTTTTTATAATAAAGAGAATAAAATACACAAGATACCTCAAGTAAAGCAAACGAGCAGAGAAGGAACAACATCGGAGGAAGCTGACGAGGAAGGGATCTTGAATAAAGAGGCATTGCATAGGTAGTGCGTGGGTGGATGCCATGACACCGACTGAGACGGTCACTCAAGGCTTCCAACACAGAGAAGATGGCGCCGGCGCCCTCTCCACCCCCCTCCCCACTCCCGAAGAATCAAGCCGAATAAAACCGAACATTCCCGAATGAATGATTGTTGAATTATTTTAATTTATAATATAAAATATTTGAAATGAAAATAATAGAGCAAGATCCCAGAGCCCCCAGACAATACTCATTTTCTCACAAATAAAATGTATTGGATAAAGTAGTATTAGTACGTACTTTGAGTGTAAGCATATTTGCAAATTTGGGCCGTGGGCCAATTTATAGGTAACCAAGTGCCAAACATTGGTAAAAATAGTACTAAATATACTTATTTTCTCATTCTTGATTTTTACGTATATTTTTAGAGAATATTGTTAAAAGTTAATAATCAATACTGCCAGACACTTACCATGGGCCAAAACTCTTGCCAGACGCTTCAAAGTTACCAAAAAAAGTATGAAACTATACTCATTTTCTCATTCTTGATTTTCATATATGATATTCAGGGAACCAATTCAAGAATATTTGTAAGCTGCCAGACCAATCCGTTGGGCCAAACATCCCGCCAGACACACCTAAAGTGTCACTATGCATGTGTTAAAGATAGGGAAAAACAATACTAACTTTTCTCAAAGTCTCAGAGCTGATTTTTATGTATGTTTTAGAGAATATTGTTAAAAGTTAATAATCAATACTGCCAGACACTTACCATCGGCCATAACTCTTGCCAGACGCTTCAAAGTTACCAAAAAAATTATGTAACTATACTTATTTTCTCATTCTTGATTTTTATTTATGATATTCAGGGAACTATTTCAAGACAATATGTAAGCTGCCAGACCAATCGGTTGGGCCAAACATCCCGCCAGACATAGATAAAGTGCGACACTTTATCTATGTCTGGCGGGATGTTTGGCCCAACCGATTGGTCTGGCAGCTTACATATAGTCTTGAAATAGTTCCCTGAATATCATATAAAAATCAAGAATGAGAAAATGAGTATAGTTACATGATTTTTTTGGTAACTTTGAAGCGTCTGGCAAGAGTTATGGCCCATGGTAAGTGTCTGGCAGTAATGATTATTAACTTTTAACAATATTCTCTAAAACATACATAAAAATCAGCTCTGAGACTTTGAGAAAAGTTAGTATTGTTTTTCCTATCTTTAACACATGCATAGTGACACTTTAGGTGTGTCTGGCGGGATGTTTGGCCCAACGGATTGGTCTGGCAGCTTACAAATATTCTTGAATTGGTTCCCTGAATATCATATATGAAAATCAAGAATGAGAAAATGAGTATTGGGATCTATGGGAGAGGCGTGGCTTCACCTGGTGGCAAAAAATGAACTAGCGATTGTAGGATTGAATGGCTGAGCTGATACGCAAGTACTCGTGTTTTATGAGACAAAAAGTTTAATTAAAAATAAAAAATGGGTGTGACGGTACAGGAAATTTGTAGGTTTTCTTCTGCCACACTTACTAATAGAAATTTTATTTGTGGAGACACTATTATTGATCCTGGTGATGTTTTAAAGTGAGTAATAGTAATGACAGTTTCAATGACAGACCAAATTCTTGCTTTCTGTTTACAAACAAGTTTACGAGAAGAATTTCATCAAATAAATGATCAAATTTTATAATAATAATAACAATTGGGATGGATGCTCGTATAAGGCTGGATTAGGAAGTACCTGCAAGCACATTTGGGGCTGTACTTTTATTCTGTAACCGCTATTTATGATATCTGATATGATGTTAGCCAAAAAGTGTTTGAAATATTTTATTGTAATAATAAATACAAGATAAATAAATGATAAATTAACTAAAAAATTAATACCGGTAATTAAATATAAAATTAATAATTTTTTTTTTTGTACTTACAAAAATAATTTAGAAGATTTAAAAAATATCACGTGTACAGACAAAAAATTGTGTGGAGTGCACCACATAAATCAGCTCTTAAAAAAATACGATATGAGAGGCCTTTGCTCGAGAAATTGTTTTGGAGAAAAACAAGAAAAAGATAGAGGCAAAAATTAAAAAGAAGGCTTAAAAATCTGATAGATTGATTCTTCTACAATAAAATTATTTATAATTTTCACTATACTGTCTTTTTTTGGAAAAGAATGAAATCGAACTGTTTCATGCTTAGATGCATGACTTTTACACCCATAAACACAAAGTAGATACACATTGCTTTTATTTTTATGAGGAGAAAATTTCATATTTGTGAATATATTAGTGTATGTATGTATTATTTATTAATCTAACAATAATGTTTACTCGTGGGTTATAACTTTTTTTTAATAATACAATTATATCAGATGTTTAAATGTTCTTGTCCTTTATATCACGTTAAACGTATGAAGGTTTATCCTACAATGGCTAGTTCGACTTTAAGCCACCAGGTAGCGTATTGAAATGCTAAAGATCCCAATAGTTTCATACTTTTTTTGGTAACTTTGAAGCGTCTGGCAAGAGTTTTGGCCCATGGTAAGTGTCTGGCAGTACTGATTATTAACTTTTAACAATATTCTCTATAAATATACGTAAAAATCAAGAATGAGAAAATAAGTATATTTAGTACTATTTTTACCAATGTTTGGCACTTGTTTACCTATAAATTGGCCCACGGCCCAAATTTGCAAATATGCTTACACTCAAAGTACGTACTAACACTACTTTATCCAATACATTTTATTTGTGAGAAAATGAGTATTGTCTGGGGGCTCTGGGATCTTGGACTATAACTATCTAATGTTTCACAAAAGATACATTAATTTTATCAAATAGAATTTTTATATTATTCAAAGCCTTCAAGGGAGTGGAGGGAGATCAAAATTTCCTTTTCGTCACAAGCTATGATAGAAATTAGTTCTTGTTTTCTTGCTGGAACGTATGCAACTCAAATGACTAACTTTTTCAAGGATTTCTCGATTTATTGCTTCAAATTCTCTCAGTTGTTCTAATAGATTTAAAGAATCTAAGAAGGAATTAATTGAAAAATCCATTAGAAAGCTTGAACATTTGGGTTACCTATCTTTCAACAAGCAAAAAATAAACTAATTTTTGCATATTTTGGTTTCGATGCCAAGTTTTAAAATGCTAAATCTCTTTATTAATTGCTCTTCAAAAATTTGATCAATGAGATTTTTGACCTAAAATAAACTTCCCATAATTTGCAATAATATATTTCTCAACGACTCTTAAACTCAATGTTTTTTACTCAGTCTTATTATATCGACACGTTGCAATTGTCGAATTTATATTCAGAGGTATTTATTATATCAAATCAAAATTATTATAACAAAATTTATTGATTTTGACAATTGAAATTTGTCGATATACCAAAACTGAGTAAAAAAACATCGAATTATAGAGTCGTTGATTAATTTCACTAGTCAAATCCTCCGATTAATAAAATAAAAAAATTAAAATAAACACCAGTTAAGTGTCGAAAAGCTATAATTTGTGTAAATGGTATACAATTTTTTGGGAGTTCTATTAGATTTACGAGGCAAATAAAATACCTGGCCGGGTAAATCGTAGATTCAAATCCTCTTTTATAGACTTTAGAGGAATAAATTAGTGAAAATCGGAAACAGATAATAAATTATTGGTTGAGAGAGGCGGATTTAAAATTGTCACTTTTCTACTCTTAATTCCCTGTCAATGAAGTGGATATTCCCGTTTTCTTTTTTGAATAGGAGATTTTAAAAGAAAATAACTGGTATTAATCAGATTAAGCAGAGAAAAAAATTCTCATCTGATTCTGATGATGGATGATGTTTATCTACCGAAACAAATGGACTAATAATTTAAAATTTTGTTGATTTCTAATTCAAATCTCTCAATTAAAAAATATTTTATGTAACTTATAGGCCTATATATTCATAATTTAGAGGATAAATGAATAATCACAATTTCAAATCATTTCAACATAATAATCTTTTAAAGTCTTGTAGACAGCTTCGTGCCAGATGTCTGATCCTTTTAAAAAGTCATATCTGGTTAAAGCTATCAGAATTTGAGGTTTATCTAAGAGATAGATTGGTTTTCAAATCTAAATGACCTGGTTCAAAAAAGGTTTCCGTCAGATTTCATTTATTTCACCTATATCAACAATAAATATTTCTTTCTTTTTGTCTCATTCATTTGGTTCAATATAGTTTGAGAATGGACAAGACAAAAGGGGAAGAAGAATATCATTTTCATCTCTGGTAACTTATGATCGTAATACTAAAAGGTGAGGCCCAAATTACTTTTATTGTAAGCTCTGAGAGGCATAAATTGCCATTCAATTACTAGATGAGACATGAGAAGTTCAATATGCATATTAGGGGTTTGAATATTACTGAATCTTGCAAGGTGTATTAGCGGAGCTCTTGCCTTAATATGCTTAATCATAGATATTGATCGAGGCAAATATAATGGAAGAGAAGAGGTATCCAATTAATTTAAGCAAACTTCTTGGTAAGATTGATTAAAAACGGAATATCAAACAAAAGACAATTGCCAAAAAAAATCTGCTTACACTCTCTAAACATAAATCATGATTATGCTAAAGGATGAATAGAGATAAAAACTGTTTTTAGGTGGAAATATTTAAATTAAATAATTAAACAAATGTAAAATATTTTACACTTGCTTTTTTGTATATTGTGATTTGATTTTGTTAGTAGCATACAGTAGATAATTTAAAGATGATTTAAAATTTGTAATAATTTTAAGAAAAATAAAAAACAGCTTATAATTAATATGCCTTTCAATTGAAGATCACTCTAATATATTGAATTGAAATATTAATTACAATAAATGCCCTCACCCTCCCTTGGCCCAGAGGTTAGAGGTATTGACAAATCTCAATATTGATAGTCTTAAGCCATGGGTCGCGGATTCGGATCTCAAGCAGTTCTGTTTGTTTTGATGAATATTTATTTAAATCATTTGGATCCAGGGGCGTATATAAGGGGGAGGCCGAGGGGGGCCCGCCCCCCCCCGATATTTCCCAAACACATGTACATAATAGGGATATACAGACATCAGCGCAACAAATTTTTCCGCGGGATGGAAAACTTTGGTTCCGCAAAAGAAAAAATGTTCCGCAAAAAATTTCGTGTGAAAAAAAATTGAGTTTCTTAAAAAAAAAAATTTTCCGCAGAAAAATTTTTTAGTTCAGGCCCCCCGAAAAAAATTTCTATATACGCCCCTGTTTGGATCCAAAAATATATAAATCTGACTGGACCCCTATACATATCATTATTATGAGTATCGTTAAAATCTATATGACCGAAAAGACTTTAAAAAAATATAGATAAATTTTAAATCATAACAAACAGTAGAGTGATCAAAAGATAAATAAAAGATTTGTTGGCTTGAATTACAATATATTATATATTCCCTATGTCAACATTTCGGGGATTAAACGAGATCCATCCTCAGAAGACAGACTGTTGAGAGTATGAGAAATGGCTATAAACCGGTATGACCGATAAAAATATATTCAGGAGATGAACAGCTAAACGAAATTTCAATTTTCTCTGTCATCGTTTCGTACGATCATCGAGCTCATCATCAGGGCAGATGGAATAGTCATAAGCTTAACTAGATTGATATTGTTCGTATATTCCTATCGCTTTTTTGTTAAAAAAAAAAAAATTATCTCTGAACTAAATAATAAATATATCGTTGAAGTAGATCAATGAATATATTTATAACGTTTCTCCAATGTTGGCAAAAAAAAAAAAGAAAGAAATCAAATGTTCTTTTGAATGTCTTTAAATACGCGATTTCTTTTTCTTTTTATGTTACATTTGAATCTTTTAAGATATTGACTGACATAGCTTTTGGCTATTTGAAAACATGAAAAATAATCTTGCACTGATGTTCTTTAATGTGCTCCTTTGTTCATAAAAAAAAAAAAAGGAAAAAGAAAACGTCTCAATCGATCCTCGACGGAGATAAGGATCTTCTTCTTCCTTCCCGAGTCGCGAATTCAAAACACCTTCGTCTTTAAAGAAGAAAATTGTGAATCGATAGCCACAACGGCACGTGATGCCTGCCTTTGCCTAAAATCTCCTACGATGGCATTTTCAAATTAAAAGTGGAATCAATAAGGAATCAGCCAAAAAGTCGACTTTCCATTTTACTAGTTTTCCTCTCAATAGCTTTATTAAAAATATTTTCTTTTGTTTTGTTCTCTACAAAAACATTTAAATGATATTTTGATCTTGTAAAGTCAGGGTTCAAATCGAAATTGATTTCGGTTAAACTGTAGTTGATATAGAATATAACGTTTCAGTCACTTATTCAGTGGTCTTCTTCAGGAATAAATTCAGATACAATCACAATTGATTTACATTCTGAACTTATTTGCTTTAATACATACTGTTTCATTCAGAATATAGATCGCACAATTTAAGATGCTTTGTTTTACTTTCTCTTACCTCTATATATGTTAATATATATAGAGAGAGAAAGTATTGCGATCATGTCAAAAATTCGATGTCGAGATTTTGATGGATATACATGTTTTGAGGTCCCCTGAGTCCAAAAAAGTGGGTCCCGCAAATTGGTCGTGTGTGTGTGTGTGTGTGTGTGTATGTGTGTCTGTGTGTGTGTCTGTGTGTGTGGACAGATTTTTAGCATGAAGGAGTTGAGCTAGCGGATTGAAATTTTATATTTAACTTAGGTACCTTTGAAGAATCTCAAAATAAGCTTTTGAACAAAATCGGCCAAAAAGTACTAGTACTTTACTGATGTACTTTTTCAGTTTTTTTCGATTTTCTCAAAATTCCCTCCAAGGATTTTTTTTAAAATTCATAAATGAACTATTTTTTAGATGCTCTTTAAAATGTATATTCTCATTTTGCCGTTGAAATCTTCTGAAGACCACTTTACTCTTGTTCTTCATAGGAAAGTAGAAATGGTTGCCATGGTAACGGAATTTAAATCTTTTTCTTTTTATTAGATTAAAAATCAATTATTATTTAAATTCCCATTTATTTTTTACTTTCTCTTAGCCTATATATGAAATATATAGGAGAGAAAGTATTGCGATCATGTCAAAAATTCGATGTCGAGATTTTGATGGATATACATGTTTTGAGGTCCCCTGAGTCCAAAAAAGTGGGTCCCGCAAATTGGTCTGTGTGTGTGTGTGTATGTATGTATGTGTGTGGTGTGTGTCTTATGTGTGTGGTGTGTCTGTATGTGTGGACAGATTTTTAGCATGAAGGAATTGAGCTACCGGATTGAAATTTTATATTTAACTTAGGTACCTTCCCACACGCTCAAAATAAGCTTTTGAACAAAATCGGCCAAAAAGTACTAGTACTTTACTGATGTACTTTTTCAGTTTTTTTCGATTTTCTCAAAATTCCCTCCAAGGATTTTTTTTAAAATTCAAAAATCAATTATTTTTTAGATGCTCTTTAAAATGTATATTCTCATTTTGCCGTTGAAATCTTCTGAAGACCACTTTACTCTTGTTCTTCATAGGAAAGATAGAAATGGTTGCCATGGTAACGGAATTTAAATCTTTTTCTTTTTATTAGATTAAAAATCAATTATTATTTAAATTCCCATTTTTTTAAAATTTATTTGTGTCTTTAATTGTTTCCAAGAAAACATATATGTCTCTCTCCCACTTGCAAACATTATCGTCTCTCTCTACTCTTTTTAAATTCCCTTTCCACCTTATCTTCGCATAGAAACAATGTTAATTTCCTATAGGGATTTGTATGTTAATTTAGATTCAAAAGGGGGTCCCCTTTAGAACTTTTTAGGCATTTAAAATTTTTTTTTCCAATTCTTATGAAATTTTGTATTTATTTACGATTCTATATTGTGTATAAAATGTCCAAATATGAGATTAAAATTTTGAAAAATAACCATAGTTTATTTGAAGCAGTCAACATTTAAAATGCAAGTTTGAAACTAAGGTGCTATCGGAAACTAAATATATCTCGACCAAAAATCTGGTGTGACCAGCACAGTGCGCAACTTTCTCTTACCGAAGGGTAAGGAAAGTTGTGTGCTGTGCGCCAGTCACACCAGATTTTTTTCTGTTTTTAATTGTTTCAAGAAAACATATATATATATCTCTCTCACTTGCAAACATTATCGTCTCTCTCTACTCTTTTTATTAAATTCCCTTTCCACCTTATCTTCGCATAGAAAAATGTTAATTTCTATAGGGATTTGTATGTTAATTTCGATTCAAAAGGGGTCCCCTTTGGAAGTGTTTAGACATTTAAAATTTTTTTCCAATTCTTATGAAATTTTGTATTTATTTACGATTCTATATTGTGTATAAAATGTCCAAATATGAGATTAAAATTTTGAAAAATAACCATAGTTTATTTGAAGCAGTCAACATTTAAAATGCAAGTTTGAAACTAAGGTGCTATCGGAAACTAAATATATCTCGACACAAAAATCTGGTGTGACCAGCACGGTGCGCAACTTTCTCTTACCAAGGGTAAGAGAAAGTTGTGTGCTGTGCGCCAGTCACAACTCTGAAAGCTTTAACACTATCAAAAAAATCTGATGTGACTGGCACACAGCACACAACTTTCTCTTACTCTTTGAAGTTGTGCACCGTGCTGGCCACACCTGATTTTTGTGTTGAGATATATTTAGTTTCCCATAGCACCTTAGTTTCAAACTTGCATTTTAAATGTTGACTGCTTGAAATAAACTATGGTTATTTTTCAAAATTTTAATCTCATATTTGGACATTTTATACACAATAGAGAATCGTAAATAAATACAAAATTTCATAAGAATTGGAGATAATTTTTTTAAATGTGTAAAAATTAGGAAAGGGGACCCCCTTTTGAATTGAAATTAACATGTAAATCCCCATAGGGATTAAACATTGGCTCTATGGAACGAAGAGCGAAAAATTTGGAGTACTACATCAACATAGTGAACTTCAGAACAATTTTAGGGCAAAATGAGTATATACATCTTAAAGAGCATCTAAAAAATAATTGATTTTTGAATTATAAAAAATTTTGGTGGAGGGAATTTTGAGAAAATCGAACAAAACTAAAAAAGTACATCAATAAAATATTAGTACTTTTTGGCAGATTTTGTTCAAAAGCTTATTTTGAGTGTCTGGGAGGGCACCTAACTTAAATATAAAATTTCAATCAGGTAGCTCAATTACTTCATTCTAAAAATCGTTTCACCCAGACACACAGACAGACCAAATTGCGGGACACACTTTTTTGGACTCAGGGGACCTCAAAACATAAAATATCCATCAAAATCTCGACATCGAATTTTTAACATGATCGCAATACTTTCTCTTTCTATATATTTCATAAATATAAAGGGTAAGAGAAAGTAAAAATCCATTTCTATTCTGGCCTTGATAAAAAACCAATCTTACTCAAGAAGAAATTAATAGAGATCAGAGATAATAAAAACCCTTCAGATAAATAAACAGATGGAATTTTAATGCATACGAATAGATCGGAAATAAACAAGTAACAGAATTATACTCTATGGAATTACTGTATTTTGGCGATAATTTTTCAAATCATAAAACGTTGAAGTATCGAAATGTAATAAATAGTCTAATTATTTCTAATAAATATAATTTCAACAAATGAATTTGCATTTGTTGAAAGAAGTACAAGAACTAATTTTTAAGTCTAAATTTTGCAATCAAAGTGGTACAATGAGCGCCACAATTAAGTCCCCCACTTGATAGCTTGAACCTTAAGTATATGGTATAGTATATGGTGTAAAGTAAAATAATTTTAATGGCCGAAAAGGTAAAACGGCAAAATTTTAAAGTTTTAAATTTCCCTCTCTAACGCCACTTCCTTTTATTCTGACCAATCAACGCTCTGGTGGGCACATACACACTACACCCAGGAATTCGGTGGCTAGTGCTTTTATATATAGTAATAATTACAAACTGAATTAGCGAATTTCTTAAATTTTAATGCGTTAAATCCCAAACGATTATTTTCTTTATTGAGCTGGATGCTGGTGGGTCTGTAGCCGATTACTTAAAGAGTGTTCGTCAAGGTAATTTTTTAAAATAAGTCATTAACCACATATATAACGTTATGATTCAGCCTTTATTCTGAACGAAATCCCTCAGGCACGGGTAATTGTCAAAATTCCACAATAAGATTCCATTAGAACAACTTGACGGGATCTTATTAATGTGTTCTATCTTTATTAAGTAAAAGAATGCATATTAAGTGAGAGGAACTATTAAATAAAAATCCAATAAATATACAACAAATAATACTTGGGTGGCTGTAAAATTGCCTATCAGAGAAGTATTTTATCATTGATCAGAAAATAAGTAATTATAATAAATATTCTTTAATGGATGTAAATGAGTCCATAAGGGAAATAAAATATGACAGAGCTTATAAATATTGTTCTGATTTTCATAGTAATATAATAAATATAAGAGGAAGGTGTAAGCAGGATGCTTTTATCGGACTAAATCGTAAGAGAGATTCATTTTAGGATTATAAAAATATATTGAAGGCAAATATTTTTTCACAAGGTAATTTCTTTTCTTATATCCGGAAAGGAATCAAGCCGACTTGATTTTTGATAAAAGGGAAAAAGATTGACTCGATCTGTTCGTCATTAATTTTAGCTTTCTATAGAAAAGTTAAAGATTTATTTATTTCGTTGAGATTCATTAATTTGGGTAAAGAAGTCAAATGGAGGGTGAGGCAATCCATCTAAAAGGAACCGTTTTATTTTAAATAACCCTATTAAGAATATAGTGATGTGCCTTGCGAATCAGAACGACAGTTATGTCACATGTACTATCTATTGCAATATTATTGAGACTAAAGCCCGGTAGCTAGGCAGCCCAAATGGCACAAGACCGTTTTAAACCTTTTTTGTTAAAAAGACCTAATGTCTGATTTGAAAAAGGTATTCCTCACACAGACAAGACGGTTTTAATGTGCATTTGGGCTGCCTAACTACGGGGCTTTAGTCTCAATACTATTGCAATAGATGTTACTGTACGTCATTAGCCTCATGACTCGTCGGCTCTCTCCGACTTTAAGGAATCCCTCTCTCTACATATACTCAGCCCACAAATATCTAAATATTTGTTTTACTTTCATTTTCATTTCCTTCAATAAAAATAAATACGTCAATAAAAATAAATTTTGATATTTTACATCTGCCTAGCATCTCGTAACGATTCAGTAATTTTATTTTTTATAATTCAGAGAATCATAAACTCCAAAAAAATTTTGTAACTCTTACTTTTTGAGGAAAGTTCTGTCCTAAATAGCCATGCAATTCCTTTAAAAAATAATGTTTTATTTTTATTTGATGGAGGGCCAAACGCATTTTTTATTTTCTCATTTTCTCTACTAATGAAAATAATAGCAAGGATAGTTTTGATATCAAAAAAATCTAATGTGACTGGTCGCACAGCACAGAACTTTCTCCTACCCTTTGGCAAGAGAAAGTTGTGTACTGTGCTTATCACACGAGATTTTTTGTGTTGAGATATATTTAATTGCTCTTAGCACTTAAGTTCCAAACTTGACTACGCGATTCATAGATGGCCCTGAGCTACGAATGCTTCCACAACAGTAAAGTGTACTTGAAACGATTTCCAAGAAAAATTTTACTGGTATACTTTTTAAAGAGCATCTAAAAAATAGTTCATTTATGAATTTTAAACAAAAACGTTGCAGCGAATTTCGAGAAAATGTGAAAAAGTACATCAGTACTAGTATAGGTCAAACGTAGTACTAGTATTTTTTGGTCGATTTTGTTCAAAAGCTTATTTTCACCCCTAACTTAATTATAAAATTTCAACCTCGTAGCTCTTTTAGTTCCTCAAATATTTTGTTCACAGATACACACAAACACAGACCATGTCTCGAAAACCACTTTTTTTTTGGATTCAGGGGACCTTAAAACGTGAAGATCCATCAAAATCTCGACATCGAATTTTTGACATGAATCGAATACTTTCTCTCTATATATTTCATATATAGGGTAAGAGAAAGTAAACATTTTTTATGAATAAAATTTTTCCTTTTACGATATACGCATAACGTATTGATTGGTATCACATTAATGGTTTGCACAAGGACTAATTTCTTGTTTGGTTGCTGGAAGGTAGGCAACCAAAATAACCTACTCTCTTAGGTGGTTCGACGTTCAGGGGTCGGGAGATAATATTTTCATTTTTTGTTAAATTAAATAATTCCACGCACGACAGTTGTGCGTTTTTCAAAATCCGAAAGTTGTTTTATTGTTTTTTTTTTAGAAACGGCTTAAGAGTGTGCGATAGCATATTAAAAATTTTTTTAGGAGTGTGATACATGAAAAAGGTTGCTCCAGAGCAATCAATAGATTGTGAATTATTCCCTTCCTCAACGAACTGTAGACCATGGTATTATTAATTAATCTGTTTGAACTGGAACCGAACTCACACACTCGACTATTGAATTGTTAACACCATTAACCTTTGACCGTCCTCATTTATAAATTAGTTAATTAATTAAGTCTTGTTGATCTTATCCAAAAGAAAATATTCTCATTGCATCTTTAATAATGAATAATTATTAAATTAGTATTATAAATTCTTTCAATTTTTCTTCTATTCAAACATCAAAAAGGAAGACCTTTTTAATCAAGCTTATCTTTTCTTTTACTTCGGGTCGATCAAAAAAAATGATTAACAATTCATACACCATCAAACCTTGTCATTATCTTTAACATATAGGCCTACTATATACTTTTTTAATTCCTTCTGATGTATATTCATATTTAATTCACTTTTTTTTTTATTTTATAAAAGGGATCGATTCGTTATTCATAAATTATAAGTTTATGTTTGACATATGCAAAGCATCTTTCATAATATAAATCATAAAACGATTGAAGATATAATAAATAAAATTTTTACTTATGGGATTAAGTTTATCATCAAAATAATCAAAGCAATTTCTTTTACTTATTGTTTTAAAATAAATAAATCAACATCTTTCAAAAAGTGAAATAATAATTGAATCAATTTAAGTTAGAGTTGTTTTTTTTTCTCTGCCCTATATATCTAGAAGAAAGTTTGAAATCGATGGAAAAAGTTAACCCCCTTCCAAAAGTTCATTTAATGTCAACGTTTGGGAAATGGGAAAAATGTCGTCTAACATTATAACTTTTATGACATATCGGAACTTAAAGGTGAAAATTAAAAAGGGAGGTTTTTGCGCATTTTTTTCTCCACAAACAGAGCATTTGAGTAAACCAAATCAAGTCACAGATTTAAATAATTGATACTCTAATTGATTATTTAAGATATTTCGAATCAAGAGAAATTTTGTTGGTCCCAACTTTATGTAAAAAATCTGGTGTGACTGGTCGCACAGCACAAAACTTTCTGAAATTGAAAGTTGTGTTCTGTGCTTGTCACACCAGATTTTTGTCCCGGCATATATTTAGTTTCCGCCGTTATATTAGATTTCAAGATGTAAAATTCATAAACATGGAAAATATTTTGTTACCATGGCAACCATTTATCCTATCTTTCCTATAAGAGTAAAGTGTGCTTCAAAAGATCTCAAGAGCAAAATGAGAATATACATTTTAAAGAAAAAAATAATAGATTTCTGAATTTTAATCTTTAGAGCGTATTTTGAGAAAATCGCAAAAAGTACATCAGTAAAATACTACTGTAGTATTGGCTGATTTTGTTCAAAAGTTTATTTTCACGCTTCAAGGGAATAAATTTATTTTCTGGATAAAAAAAGAAAATGTGCTCCACTATTTGGGAATGAATGGTTCTAAAAAAGAAGGTAGCGGAGAAACAAGAATAACATGATTTCTTAATTATAATTTCGAAAAAAAAATACTGTTTCAGGCTATTTCATTTATCATAATTTAATAATAAAAAAAAATTGACCTTTTGATTTTTATAAGCATTTCTTTTTGCCCCGAGGGAATAGTTTTTCTTCGATTAGGGGGAATTGACCCGGAATCATCGGAATTTGTAATTCTTAAAGATCTTACTTGTTTTGGTAATTAATAATTAATAAAACAATTAGTATTAAATATTTAGGAATATAAATATTTGTTAGGTGAATGTGTGTTGCTATGAGGATAATCATGATTTTGTGAAAAGGCAGATTCATTCAAAGAAATGTATTGTTTCATCTTTAAAAATCTGGTGTGGACTGTGCTTGTCACACCAGATTTTTTGTGTCTACATGTATTTAGTTTCCGACAGTACGGTAGATTTGATTTTCAAGATGTATTATTTATAAGAATGGGAACATATTTATATTTTGTTACAAGACTAGTGGCCTTCAGGAGATCAATGACAAAATGAAAATATACATTTTAAAGAGAATCTAAAAAATAATTGATTTTTGAATATAAAAAAAAATCATTGGAGAGAATTTTGAGAAAATAAAAAAAAAAAACTGAAAAAGTGCATCAGTAAAGTACTAGTATTCTTTGGTCGATTTTGTTCAAAAGCTTCGTGTCACGTCCCATGGGGGTGCCTAACTTAAATATAAAATTTCAACCTCCTAGCTCTTTTCGTTCTTGAAATATTTTGTTCACAGACAGACCATGTCGCGAAAACCACTTTTTTTGATTCAGGGGACCTCAAAACGTGTATATCCATCAAAATCTCGACATCGAATTTTTGACATGCAGTCATTTTGTTTTGAGAATATTTCGACTGCCATCACGTCTGGTTATCTTCTCTTTCTTCACTGTATGTGCCAAAATATCTCTGGAACTATAAGAGCTAGAGCCATGAAATATTTTTTTTTTTTTAATTTTTTAGAGCATCTTTCAAAGGGATGCAGGAGTATAATTTCGTTTCGAAAATCGCAGTGGTTCCCCCATTATATGCGATATTCTAAAACCCCATGACCAAATTATATTAGAAACTATAAGGGCTAGAGCTATGCAATTTTATTAGAGCATCTTAACTTCATTACAATAAAAATAATTAAAATAGAGAAGAGTCGAGTCGATTTTTATTTCAAAATATCGGTAATCAAATGATAGGCAGTCTTTATTAAATAATGAATTATCTTTCGAAAAATTGCATTGATTAAAGAGGATCTCTCTTTAATGATGTGTTTTTAAAATGACTCATTTAAAATTTCTAATTTTATAGTCACTTTAATTATATGTTGCATTTTTTAATGGATTTTTAAATCGAACGCCTCTAGAATTAAAGCAATTTTTTATCTCGCCAAGCCATTTATTTACCTGTTAAATGAGATTTATCATATCAAATTTTTTTTTAATAATTTTTTGATTTTGATTATTATTTAATTAAGTAAAGGATTTTTTTCTCCTTTCGTATAAAAAGTTAATAAATAAAGAAAAAAAATCTGCCATTGAAATAAAAAATTCTCAATATTTGGGACGTTTTTACTTTCTCTTATCTCTATATATATGTTAATATATAGAGAGAGAAAGTATTGGATTCATGCCAAAAATTCGATGTCGAGATTTTGACTGATATTCACGTTTTGAGGTCCCCTGAATCCAAAAAAGTGGTTTACGCGACATGGTCTGTCTGTATGTCTGTGAACAAAATATCTCAAGAACGAAATGAGCTAGGAGGTTGAAATTTTATATTTAAGTTAGACACCCCCATGGGACGTGACACGAAGCTTTTGAACAAAATCGACCAAAGAATACTAGTACTTTACTGATGCACTTTTTCAGTTTTTTTTTCGATTTTCTCAAAATTCGCTCCAACGATTTTTTTTTATATTCAAAAATCAATTATTTTTTAGATTCTCTTTAAAATGTATATTCTCATTTTGTCATTGAAATCTTTTGAAGACCACTAGCTCTTGTACTCCATAGAAAAGATAGGAGAAATGGTTCCCATGGTAACAAAATATAAATATTTTCCCATACATATAAATTTTACATCTTGAAATTCGAATGTACCGTACTGTTGGAAACTAAATATATGTCGACACGAAAAATCTGGTGTGACAAGCACAGAATAACTTTCGATTACCGAAGGTAAGAGAAAGTTGTGTGCTGTGCGCCAGTCACACCAGATTTTTTCTTCTGATTAAATCCTTTTCTTACATTTATGATTTATAGTAATCTCTCTGTTTGATTTTTCCATTCTGATTTCTATCTGGGATAAAATTTGATTTATAAATTACGCCTAAAATCTATTAGATAGACACATAATAAGAGCCCTTCACTCTTAAAATAGAGCTTCTGATTAGGAAAAAACACCCTCTCAGATAATAATCTAATAGCAGTGCGATTTACACTTCCAATAAACTGATTGGAGGAAATAAAATTTGTTAAAAGCTGGAGGTGTACCGGGTATGTTCCGGTTTCAAGGGATGCAGGTGTGAACGGATGACATTTTTTTTTAGTAGAGGATAAAAATTCCGAATTAGACCAAATTTTACAACAATCCGAGCTTTATGAATTGCTATTTAATTTTGCCGGTTCTAACAATTTTCTGTATATATTCGGTTCGGTGGTCTAGTGCAAGTGTTAGCCCAGAAAGACTGGAGATTCCGGGCCGAAATTTGTTAATGACTTGTTAAGTAATTTTGTTGAATATTAATATCTGATTCATGAATAAATAGGTCCCGAAAACTATCGAATTAATAATATTATAAGAGAAAGAGTGTATGGAGAAATTAAATTGAAATTTTTTTTCGTTTATTAAAATTCATCCGGTTATAAATATGATTTATAAACAACCGAGAAAACTGTGTGTAGGAGTCGGGAGAGAAATCATTTCTCCATAATAGTTTTAATTATCCCCATTAAAAATACATATTTTAAAGATGTTTATAAAAGAAGATAAATTCAATTAAGCTATGATTGTATTCCTTTAGGCATGTTTTTTTTTTATATGCCATGTTTTTGTTCGACTCATGAAATTCTTATCAATTAGCACACCTTATAGGCTAATTCATATTCATGTCTTCCTGTCTTCTTTTTTTTTTTTTTTATTTCGTATATTCATCGTGTCAGAAAGACAGACAGCTTCACTTGGATCAGATGCAAACCCATTTCAGGATAAATAACCATCATATGAATTGGACATTGAAAAAAAAAGTAATGACATTGTCATTCTGTGATCGGAATGGGGAACAATTAGTCCTAAAAAAGTTTTTTATTTTACAAATAATTAATGTTAAAATGAATATTGGCACTTAACAGGCCTACTAGAATTGGCAGCATTAGGCCACTGAATACAAACAGATTCATTTCTTTAATCAGAAATGAACTAAGACTAATAAGTGGTCTACTAGTGGGGGACTGTCCTTTAAAATATCAATTAATGAAGATGGGCAGAGCTAAGGACGACATATGTCAGTCTCTGCAATCTGACAAAAGAAACGGCTAACATGAATGTATTGCACTAATCCGTTAAAGAAGACAAATTTTCGCCAAGGGGTGAAATAAACCTGAAGAAATATCAAAAGTCTGTATACTGATCAGCGAAAAGGAAGGGACTTTACATCAAATTTCTATTTATATTATGTGGTAATTTATATATGTAGATATACCAGACTACTTATTAAATTATTCTAAGGGCCAGAGATTCGTATACTGGCTCATGCGACAAACATTTCAATTGAATTGGTAAATTGAATTAGATAGAGGCGGGGAGAAGTAGAAAAAGACATTATATTTTTTTAAAAATGTAGCCTATATACAGTATTAAAACAAAATTATCTTTAAAATTTTTCCAGAAGCTATAAAAGGTGAATTTTCAATTTCTAAAGTTTACCGACCCCTTTACTAACATTCAGAGAATATCTTGAGACAGAACAAGATCTTCTTAAATTATGTGGGACACAGGAAGTTACTTGGATATGTTTTGACTCCAGGTGATATTGGAGGTTATAATAAAAATAAATAATTTTTTCTATTTTCAGGATCTTTATTGTCTGAGGCGACCGGCGCGCATCTTTTTCGATTTTGGCTTCACCGAGCCATCCTCAGGGCTAAAATTTATTTTTTATATAATTAGAGATACATTTGGACATTAATATGTAAAAAATTTTCTTATGAATTGACTTCTGTGTAGGCCTATTTAAGAAAAGTTTTTACATATTAATGTCCAAATGTATCTCTAATTATATAAAAAATAAATTTTACAGACAATAAAGATCCTTTTTTTTTTTTTTGAAAAACATTCCACTTTTTCTCATTCCACTCACACTCACACACACATTCACACAGTATTTTCGGCAACTTAGGCCATTTAAGACTTTGACGATAACCGTTGTAAGTAATATATAAATTGTAGGTTCAGGCATTTCTATTTAAGCCATCTGGTATCCAAATGGCTTAAATAAAATCATCGGACTGCCTGGGTCCGAACCCGCGACGTTTGGTATAGGAGGTAGGCACTCTACCTACTACGCACACCCGGGGGCAATAAAGATCCTGAAAAAAGAAAAAAAATATTTTTCTTTATTATAAATTTCAATGTCTCCTGGAGACAAAACATTCTTGTTCCCCATAATTCAAAGAATTATTGGATTAGTAATTGAATAGTTCGCCTTTAAAATAAGACCTACCTAGTTAAATACTACTTTTATGTATATTGTAATTAGAGGTGCAAATAAGGTTCATGAGATTTTTTATATGAATAAATTAAAATAAAAAAAATATTTATAAGTTTTCTGGTGATGGAACAAAAAAAAAAAAAAACAAGACCTGAGAAGCTAATATACCATCAAGAGAAAGATATTGGACAATATGGGGCTTCCTGACATTTGAGCCTTATGGCAGGTAGGCCATATTGTAATATCTTCTCTTGATGGTATATATAGGTCTACTCGGGCCGAAACGTCAGCCGTGAGGACGAGAATTTAAATAAAAGAAAATTTGGTAGTACACGTCTTGTTTATTTTCTTACTCCATTACCATTAAGACTAAAGCCACAGTTCTTCACCAATCGAACATTTTAGTTTTGTACTTAAATTCAACAATATGTCATAAAAACCCTTTTAGGTCAAACAGATTTATGACATTCTAAAAGTCCTTTTGCCTCTGTAAATAATCTAACAATCAAATATATGATTAGCTAGACTTTTAAAGAGGAATAATAGCATTACTTATCTAATTTAGAATAGGAAATTTTAATTTACATGGATGCTTTGATAGTTGTGTATTTATATTTTATAAATATATTTATACAGGGGGGCAGGGCGCCCGGGGAAGTTGCTGTATATAAAATTATTCAATTGGGTCACAATATTAGTCTAGTGTAAGTTAACAGCCTTACAATATAGGGTAAAAGGAAAGTCTTGTGACATCAAAAATATAAATTATATTTAATAGCCTCATTTATCTTTTAAACTCAATTAAGACTTTATTCTATCCCAGATTTTCAAAATGCCACATCTTAGGTCGTCCGTATTAAAAATATCATTCTTATTTGCTTTTTAAATAATTCATTTTCATTTTTAATTAAGAAATGAATATATTTTTTTATTTAATCAACCTTCCTAAAAAACTTATTACGTAAACTAGGCAATATATCATTTTTTTCTCTCTTCCTTCTCAAAGTTAATATATTAATTGAAATCTTTTTTTTGCATCATTCAGCTCTTTCAAGCTCTATTTCTACCAATGATGAGAGTAATATTATTTTTAACTTAAAAAAAATTTTAAAAATGCAGTCAAACCGGGAAGATCAACTTCCTCAGGGCCTTTAGCGTTTTGTTCTTATTTAATGAGAATTAGATTAGTAAATACTTATAAATTTTATTAAAGAATGTAAGAGTTATTTTTCTATTTTATAAAGATTAAAATTGAAAATAAATTTATTTTTTATAAAGGTTAATATCCCTAAGGGCATTAAATATTAAAATTTAAATAATTTTGATATAAGTTAGAGATATGATAATATATTCAATTTTATTAGAATAATTAGAGCGGTTTTTGAAAAATTAAAAAAAAATACAAAATACTGTAATTAGTGGCGTACCGAGGGGGGGGGGGGGACCGCCCCAGGCCCCGAATCGGCATAAGAAAATAAGTTTATTTTATTTTTCTAAATAATAAAAAATCGGCCCAGGTCCCACGTCGGCATAATTCCCCGAAAGTTAGAATAGATATGTACAAAATAAAATAGGCCTCTTCATCTAGTGACGCCCCAGGACCCCAACTGTGTCAGTACGCCACTGACTGTAATTGAGTGAAATTAAAAATTTAAAATATTATTTACCATCCTACTAGTATTAATAGGCTATAATTTAAAATTTTCAAAAATAATATTTTCAAAATATAGAATTTTATCAATGTTTATAGACAGTGGCGTAACCCTTTGAGAGCGGAGGGGGCGAAGCTCAACTAGGGCGCCGTTTTTTAAATTGTAATATAATTTAAAAGAAATCTATCAATTTTTTGGACAATCTATCGAAAGAATATGATAAAATCACCGTGCCTGGGCTATATTTTAGATGCCCTAGGGCGCCTATGTCGGTATTGAGGGGCGCCAAAGGCTTGAAGCGCCTGGGACGGAGGGGGCAAGCGCCCCCCTTCGCCCCCACCTAGTTACGCTACTGTTTATAGAGGAATTGAGAGAGGAGGTTGAAATTTTATATTTAAGTTAGACATCCCCTGGAGCGTGAAAATAAGCTTTTCAAAAATCAATTATTTTTTAGATGCTCTTTAAAATGTATATTCTCATTTTGCCATTGAAATATTCTGAAAACCACTTTACTCTTGTATTTCATAGAAAGATAGGAGAAATGGTTGCCATGGTAACAAAATAGAAATATTTTCCTATATAAATTTTACATCTTTCTTGAATTCTAATATATCGGCGGAAACTAAATATGTCTACACGAAAAATCTGGTGTGACAAGCACAAAACACAACTTCCGATTACCGAAGGTAAGAGAGAGTTGTGTGCTGTGCAACAGTCACACCAGATTTTTAATTTATTAAAGTGTACTTTTTTCCTTCCTCCCTTGAAATCAATAATTTAAAAAAATTTTAACCAATAAAACAGTATTTTTTTAAGATGTCATGATTCATGGAGAGTTTTAGATGTTCAAGAAAGCACTGTGTTCAATTTCTTTCTCAATATCTCTTCTAAAATAATTTAATATTCAAATGCATTCATTTTATAAATTTTATAGATATTTTCTTTCCCTTATTAATTATTCATTCAATGTTTGTTATAATATCACGGCAAAGTTCTTCTTCTCTTCTTTTTCAAAGGCATATAAAAATCATTATTAATTATTAAGAGGTCCACTCTCGTCTCTGCCAGGAGTTTATAAAACTTTTAAACGAAATGAAATGAATTGCCAAGGGCAAATAAAATCAATGATGAAATTAACTCTATTATTAATAGACTCATTTTTCAATTTTTTTTTCTTTTCAAATATTATATTAAATTTTTGCATGTGAACTTGAACTTAGAAATTCTTCTTGCGGATGCGAATTCTTTATCTTGAACAGTCTAAATGGCCCAGTTAAGCAACAACAGTAACATTCACCATCTATCTTCTTAAGCAGCTTGGATTTTTTTTTTAATTTTATAAATATAAGAGGTACATACACAGGGGCGCCGGAACGAATTTGAATCAGGGGGGGCAAAAAATTTTTTTTTAGAAAATTAAAATAATTTAATATGTTTAAATAGTATAAAACAAAAACAAATCTACTATAAAACTTTAAAAATTTTAAATAAAATCACAATTTTAATAAAATTAAAATTTTTAAAAATTTGGTAGTGATTTTATCAAAAATTTTTGGAAAAAACTTGGAAAAAAATGAATTTTTTACTCTTTTGAATTTTTTTTTAATTTAGAAGATTTGATTTTTTCAGAAATGTAAAAATATAAAATACCATTTTTAAAAATTAATGAAATAAAAAGAAATTTTGCCCCCCCTTTGCCCCCCTGTAGGATTTTGCAGGTGAACTTGACCTTAGAAATTCTTCTTGCGGATGCGAATTCTTTATCTTGAACAGTCTAAATGGCCCAGTTAAGCAACAACAGTAACATTCACCATCTATCTTTAAGCAGCTTGGATTTTTTTTAATTTTATAAATATAAGAGGTACATACAGTTGCTTCTAGGAGGGTAATAATGTACTTTTCTTGAATTCTAAACCAATAGTGTATTCTTAGAGGCGAAGGATTGTATTTTCGGTGGCTTTATTTAATTGCTTGATGACCTCTCTTATTAACATTAATTAAGAAAATTAATTGGATCTTAGAAACATAGAATAATTAATAATTCGAACTACGGTCAGGGGTTAGTAGTGCAATAAAACTTCCGTTTGTCCTTTTTTTCTTCCTAATTTTTATTTTTTGGCAAAAATTGTTAGGAGGCATGGGATTTGTTAAAATCGCCTGGGAGGTAGGCAAC
Source organism: Euborellia annulipes (assembly GCA_023213315.1). Lineage (NCBI taxonomy): Eukaryota > Metazoa > Arthropoda > Insecta > Dermaptera > Anisolabididae > Euborellia > Euborellia annulipes. The sequence continues at coordinate 51,558 of JAKCPI010007597.1, forward strand.
ACAAATGACTTCTCTAGAGTATCTTTGTTCTTTGCTGAGCAACAACAGCCAAATCATTTTTATTTCTCATTATTTTATTAATCATTAGCATTATTTGAAACGGGGATCCCGGAAGAAATTTCAAATAATAATAATAATAATCAGTTGTGAACCAAAAAAAAAGAAAGATGTAAAAGTTGAAATTCGAAAATCAAAATTTTAATTTAAAATAAGATTCAAAAAACAAAATTTGATATCTGGTTGGATCAAAAAACACATGCAGATTCTCACAGAAAAGTGCAAATTTAGCATCTGGAGATCTTTGCTTGTAAAATGTTTAGTGTTTCAGAGAGACATCAGAAATGGCAAAATTGTCAATACCAGGTATAGTTCAAATGGCAAGAAAAAACGGATGGGATGCTTAATTTAATTTTTTTTTTTCAAAGAGAGAATTGAATATTAATGAATCAGATATTAATATCTCAAGCACGATTTCCTTTAGAAAAAATATATTTCAAATTTCTACGCAATCTAAATTAAGATTCGAAGAGCTTAAGAATGAACTCTAAACGGAGAGCAAAATTCTTTTAGTATCGTTCAAATTCGAATTATAAAATAACACTCCAAATTAGGTTAAAAAAAAAATAATTCAACGTATATTACCACCTTCGTTTTATTTAATTATTCAAAGTGGTTGCAAGTTAATTTTTTAAATTTAAGTAAATAAATACCAAGTTCCTCAAAAAATATTGACCTACTGACTGCTTTCAGCCTTTCGTTAGGTAAATAAACCTATTACAACAAACCCATTTTTATGACGCTGTTTGTGAAGAAAAAGGTATTTTATAGTCTGTTTTAATAGGTATATACACATAACATTCAATCAATTTATTTCTATCGGATAGAAAAAACTCTTGTAAGTTTCTTTCGAACTAAATTTAGCAAATGGAAGTCATTCTCATTTAAAATACAATCTCGGAAATTGAGAAAAATATTTTTCTCATCTTCCAACCAAACTCAATTTATAAAAAAAAAAAAATTTTGTCATCTAAATATAAGCCAGCTGTAATAGATTAAAGGATTTGTAAACTTTTTTTTATTCATCTTTTCCTCAGATAATTTACATAGTCTGAAATCTTAGTTAGTTCGGAGAATTCTAAGCTTCCAAGAAACCTAACAACTAACTTTGCAAATCATTAACTATATATACCAAATGAGAAGTTGAAAGGAGCAAGTGAGCCGATCTCCTAGGCAAAACGATCAACAAAATAAATGACTCTGGTTAATACAGTGGGATGTATGGCAGTAGAGTAGATGTTGAAGAAAGAAAAACAAGAAAATGCAACCAATGTAGCTTCTTTATTGAGATCAGCCCACGACTAACGTTTCGGTCTAGGTTTGGACTATCATCAGAGCTAAAAATACATATGATGGTCCAAACCTAGGACCAAAACGTTAGCAATACGTTAATATATATGATGATCCAAACCTTGGCTAACATTTTGGTCCTAGGTTTGGACCATCATCACGTTTCGGTCTAGGTTCGGACTATCATCAGAGCTAAAAATACATATGATGGTCCAAACCTAGGACCAAAATGTTAGCTTAGGTTTGGACCATCATATGTATTTTTAGCTCTGATGATAGTCCATACCTAGACCGAAACGTTTGTCGTGAGCTGATCTCAATAAACAAACTACATTGGTAACAATTTCTTCTTGTTTTTCTTTCTTCAACGACTCTGATTAAGTTAGTTCCCTAACTAATTCCCTAATATGAAGAAAATAGCTAAAATCGCTAATTCTGCGTTTTCTTTATGTCGGGTCATGAAACCAAAACGTCTTGGAGTAAATCAATGTTAGTATAAATAAATTTCTATTTTAAAATATTAAAATTATTTTGAATAAATCGCACCCCACTTTATTTCATATAGAAATTATTTTAGTGTACTGTGCTTTCACATCAGATTTTTCGTGTTTACATTCACCTATTAACTAACTATACTAACCTATTTAGTAAATGACAGTATATCATCAGTAAGAGGCATCAATTAAATAAAATAAAATTTATTTTTTTACTATTTACAATAATTCAAAAAAATAGTTATTGGACCACAATGAAAAAAAATTAAAATAACCGATTCCAGAAAAAAAGTTTGGAAATCTCTGATCTAATTAATTCCGTATTTTTATTCAAATGTACCAAAATTCATTTGATTTATGAAAGGAAAAATCGAGTAGAGTATTGTTTATAATGATATTAAAAGGGTAACTTAAATTCAATAGTATTTTCCGGGGCCAAGTAAGGATTATTAAGTTTTTTCTCCTTTTCAATTTTTCTCTAGTGTAAGGGGTTAGCTTTTTCTTCATCTTGTTCGTGTCTTTGATTTCTTGTGTTCTATTTTTCTCTTCCCTTTGTGAAATTAGATTTTAAAGGTATCTCTTGCAGAAAACTAGTCCTGAATAATTTCTTATTATTGATTTTCTTCAAATCAGTAAGAGGTTGTTTTTTTTTCCTTTTCTTTCCTTTTTCTGATTATATCTGGAAGTCTAAATTAATTGTTTCGTCGTTGACTTCTTTCTTCCCCTCCGGAGACCAGACATTTCGTTCAATAAATGCGGTTTAAGATGTCATCTCGTACCCTTTTCCGTTTAACCTCTGCTCTCAAGGAAGTTGAACTGTGCTAGTTTAGGATATCGCATTTAGACATGCATGGGCACATTTCTTTAGGGTTTAATGTAGGATTTATAATGAAAGTCAGGTTTTCAACATCTACACGCGATTGGATAATAATTTTATATATATGGCGATATTTAACTCTTAAGCCTGGCTCAACGAACAAGTTTGGCAAGGATTTAAAATAAAAAAATTTAAGTTTCTTTTTTTTTTTAATGTGAAAACTTTTTTTCTTAAAGGATTATTTATTTTGAAATATGATATATAAATAAAAATCTTATGTGACATTATATTCGAGTTAATTTACTCGCCTTTTATTAAATTGATTGATATAGACATTAGAGGGTATGTAATAATTTTATATTTTTCTTTACCTTTCAAGTTTATTTAATTAATCAAAATAGATTTAATATCGAATAAATAAATTGCCTGACTTTTGTTAACTAATCGTAGTTGGAATTTGAAAAAAAAAAATTTCAAAACACGCGAGTTTGTTTTTGTTTTAACCACCTATCGTGTACTTTTTTTTCTCCGCGAGCCATTTATAAAACCCTAATTTATAAGAAATATATTTTTAAAATTTTTTTGTGGGGAGGGGTCCGAACGCATTTTTAAATATTCCTCTCCTCTCATACACAAAAATACTTTTAAAATACCTGAGCTCCGAGGAGCCCGGACCCTCTCAAAGACAATTTAAAAAAATGCTTATATATTAATATATTGCATTTTTGTATTACTTTTATTTATGAGACGCACTTTCTCAAACAAAAATATAGAAATTAGCCATATATATTTATATATGGATTTGAAAAATTTCGGGAGGGGGGCTCGGTGCCCCTGATATATAAACAAATTACAATTCTAATATAAGATATGAATTCAATCATAGATTTAATCATAAATAAATTTTTCTTTCAAATTCTATCTAAAAAAATTGCTTTTTATCTTGACTGTCTTTAATTAATAAATGTAAAACAATAGAATAATTTTTATTGGAAAAAAAAAATTATGATAAGTTAAAAAGTGTGTAATGCTTATTTCTTTATCAATTCATTCATTTATTAATGACTCAAATACTTTTCATAACTTGAATTAATTTTCTATAATTTATTTTCTAGATACGATATTATCAACTACTATTAATCAAATATCCGTTTGGAAATTTTTATTATTGGGGCAGTAAGATATATATATATTTATATCTGAAATATAATCTATAAGTAATAATACTGTAGAAGAAGCAGATGGGATAACTAGTGGATTGTGGCCCGCACAGGGACTTTAAAATATTTATCATAGTATAAGCTTGACAATTTACGTCAATTTTTGACAATTGTCGCATTGTCAGTCTTTATGAAATAGAAATAGGGCCCTGGATTAAATCCCCCCCTGTCTAAAAGATGAATATTTCTCCAGTTTGTTTTGTTGAGGATTTACTGTCTTAATTAAACTTAAAAACTTTAAAAACCGCAAATAATATTAAGGAATAAAATTTTCTAATTTAGTGAGTTTTCTAATTTATATGATAGATAGTCGAAACGCTTCATTAAGAAAGGAAATATACCGTACCGAATATAACGATACAATACCAACAATAAACTAATAGCCGTTAAATAGCAATGAAAAAAAATAAACCTTGAATTTTTTTAATTTAATGATCCTATAAATAAATGATAAGAAAATTTAATTAAAATCATTTCGAATCTTATTTAAAAGTTGTATATAAAAGAAAGGTATGGGAAGTTAGTAGGTATATATTTATAGATAATAGCCGACCGATAAGATAAGAAATATTTTAAATATTTAACATGAATTATTCTTGAATTTTATTCATTAATATTAATATGGGTGTGTGTGAATTTTGATGAAGATTTAATCAATACTCACATTTATTAGATGGTGGCTGATAAGGATATTGTTTGGATTTTCAGGAGCAGGCCCGGGATGCCAAGAAACCGGCAGCAACATCGCCGGACGAGGGCGATGACTTGAGTCCTTTGCCTCCTCCGGGAGCTCAACCTGCTCCTCGACGACGGGGAGCAATCAGCGCTGAACCCGTCACCGAAGAAGATGCCACCAGCTATATCAAAATGGTATAAATTACAATTATTGAAATTTCATATTTCTTATAAAATAAAAAAAAAACAAACAAATTTCTTATAGAACCATATTTGGTTTTTAAACAAGTCAATGAGGAAAATGGATTATATAATTCTTATTCTAAACTGGAAAGTATGCAATAAAAATAAATTCATGGGGAGATAATTAAAGAACTTTTCGGGCCAAATTATTTATTACCCATTAGGGTGGTCCTTATTTTGGACTTTTTCGACGCTAGTCCTAAATCGGTTCCAAAATTAAGAGCTGAAATTTGGCATGATTTTTTTTTATATATATATTTGGAACTGATTTAGGACTAGCATCGAAAAAAATTCGAAAAATTCCAAAATAAGGATCACCCTATTACCCATATCAAATCAAATCAAAATATCATTTCGGGAAATAAGAGTCCCCCATCTTCAGGACAAAAATGTTTGCTTCCAACAATATATTGTTGATTAATGACAGGGTGGATAAACAATTCCAGTTTTCATATAACTGAGTACGCCTGCTAGCCACTTAAAGTTAATGATCATCATTAGACGTCTTGGAATACAAAAATATAATTTATTATAAAAATTATACTTATTTATTTAAAAGGCTACAGTACACCCTTTAAATAAATAAATATAATTCTCTAATACAGCCCTTCACTTCCTTTGATGATTCTTTTCGATCATCATTAACTCTAAGTTGCATTATTCCGCCTTATCATTTATCAACAATAAACTGTTGATAACCCAATTGTTGGAGGCAATAAATTCAACTTTTCAACTGCCTTCCGGGCCTTCGAGCCTTGGTGTAGTGGTTATTTGTACCAAGGGTCGAGGGTTCGCATCTCGTCCCAGGCGCCAAATTTTATTTCTGGATACCAACAGGGACGGATTAATGCAATTTTGTCAGTGGGGCGGTTTTTTTTTTTTTATATTTAAGGTTGTTTTTCGGCATCAGAGGCCATTTAGACCTCGTCCCTATTTATTTAAATTGATTGGTAGCCAATTCAATTTAAATGTTTTTCCAATTTTTATTATTTTGCATATAAAATTTAAATTATTATATTTGATTTAAAATTTATTTGCGTGATTCTTTTAGATATATAGGCTACCTGTTGTGTAACCATGAGGAGAGCAAAGACCTAATGGATGATAAATTAATTCAGAGAGAAAGAAAAAAAGGGAATGCGATTGAGAAATAACGGAATAGGAACGCTGGTGTAGAGAAATAAATGAAAAATCTCATATGAGAACAGAATAGTAAAGGAATGAAAAGATCAAAATATTTTGGTTTTCTAAATTTATTCAATAATTTAATAATAAAATGGATTTCTAAATCTACAAAATCTATTGGAGTGTGAGGAACAGTCGATGCATTCTCTTACATATTTATTTAAAAAAATAATTTTGCCCCATAATTATTATTATTAATTGTAGGTCTACTGATTCATAATGAATAAATTAGAATATAAAATGTCTAGTAGAGTAAGATCAAATCGGAAGCTTGATTTAATTATATTTTTATTATGCAAACGAAGACTAAAAGTACTGCACCGGGACTTCTAAAGTCAGAGACAGGACATGAATTCACTTTTAAAACAAGGATCTTTTGTTCTCCCGAGATACTAAACATCACGAAAAGAAGAATATTAATGAAGAATTGCGAAATCAAGACAAGATTTAGGAATAATAAAGAAACTCCGGGTTACTTGTCGAGGAGGCCAAATAAAGTATCCTGAAAAAAATTTATTAATTTAATAAATTCCCACTCGGCACTTCCTCGACAAGAAACCCCGAGCTTCTTCAGCAATATTAATATTTCCTAAATATCCAAGTTCACCTATTATTTATATAAAATCTTCTAATATAAATGGCCTTATAATAACAGAATGTAGCCTCCTCATAAACTGAAATTTTTCTTGTATAGTATTGGTTTTAATTCAATTTCTATTTTTCTTGTTTAGGTGGTGCCGAAAGATTACAAAACTATGGCTGCTCTTGCTAAGGCTATCGGCAAAAATGTTCTTTTCGCGCATTTAGATGAGAATGAACGCTCGGATATCTTTGATGCAATGTTCCCTGTCAACTTTCTTCCTGGTGAGACGATCATTCAACAAGGTGATGAAGGAGACAATTTTTACGTCATTGATCAGGGCGAGGTTGAGGTATGTAGCCCATATATATATGTTGTTTTCAGTCAATTGAAAATTAATTAAAATAGACATTTTCAAATTATCATTAATCATTGAAAATCATCATAAATCATTATTAAACGTATAATTAAGGGAAGGCTCTCTCCGAGGCTAAGCTTGATTCGTTGCTGCTTTGCAGCTTATAATTTTGTTTGATAAGTTAATTAATTTCTCGTTAACTTGAAATTTTTTTTTGTATCTGACTTTAATGTTTAATACTTATACCACTTATACCAATACTTTACATGCACTTAATGCAATTTTCAGTATGAAAAATTTCAGATATAAAAACCGAATGCCCAAACTCAGAATGAGAATAAATCATTTCTATTTTAAATCGACTAAACTATTTAGTTCAGTTGGCCTAAAATCGTGTTGCATATTCAATTTTTACCCAACTAAACTGTTTAGTTGTGTAGTATGCGCACACGGGATCGATATCGACTCAACTTTTTTATTCCATTATTGTTGCAATATTGTATTATATTTGGAAATTCAACGGTAAAGATGTTAAAAAGAAGGCATTATTAATTTCTTTATTATATATCAAAAAAAGAAAATCGAAAAAAATCCAAAACGGTGGAACTGGGTCCCTCCAGTGTATAGTGACAGACTTAAAAAAGGAGCTTTCCACAGGCTCCACAAAAAACTTTTAAAACATCCAGAAAATTTTTTTAGCTATTATAGAATGAGTGTAAATAGTAATCTAATATTATTCCTGAATTTATACTCTATTTTATTTATGATTTTTAAATTGAAATTTTGCAATTTATAATTTTTTTTTTTTTAATTGACCAACTAAACTGTCGATCGTGTGCGCGCTTCAATAGGCAGCGATGACATTATAAGAGTTGAGCGATAGTTGCTCGATTTTTTAATCAAAAGTGCAGATCGATCGCATTTGATTAAAAAATCGAGTTGATCCGCAGTTGTGTGCGGTCAACCTAACGCTTCAGTTAATAAGATTTAACAATGCAAAGAATATATTTAAATTTTAGATTAAAGAGTATAAAAATTGTAATTACACTATCATGAAAAATGGAAATAAGAAAAAAACCTTTCTGGAATGAAAATATCTAATTAATCAAAGAAAATATATATCATATATATATATATATATAATATTATTATTTAATGGAAGCTATTTATACTTGTGATTAAAAAAAAAACCTTTTAACCTTATTCGAAACCAACTTAATAAAAAAGGTGGAATTGAAATTAGCCCATTTATAGGATATATTTATTTAATTGTCATTTTCTGTATTTATGAACAATTCAGAAATATAAGTTGTTTAATTAAAAAAAGGATAATATTATGCAAATGTACTATTATAAATGTGCATACTCAGGTTGAGAATAATCATTGTATTAATTGTTCTATATACAAAAAAAAAAAAGATTTTACTCACTTTATAATCCCAACGATGATAATTACGATAAATTTTGAAAAATCTTTAACACTCTAATATGAATTTTGCTAATAATTAGGAATTTAACTCGAGAAAAATTTACTGGGCGCGAATTTGTATTAACAATGCAAAGAATAAAAATAAATTTAAATTTAGAAAGAGAACATAGAAACTTCTCAGAGTTGCCAATTTTGAAATAAAAAAAAAAATTGAATTTTTTTTATTTAAAAATTAGTCTTTTTTATTATAATTAGTAAAATTACTAATTAAATATTACTAATTACATAGAAAACTATCGTGGGAATTTTATTCAACACCATTTGGTTAACCTGGTAATGTGATGGAATTAAATATGTCAGATTCTCATATATTTATAAAAAATATATTTATGATATAAGGTTTATTCCACAGATTAAATTCTCTGATAAACACCAAGACTATGTTAAAACTACTGGTTTGTCATCATAATAATATTGATAGTATATAAAATGAAATTATTAAAAAAATAAGAAGAGTGGAGCTAAAGAAATAGCCAAATTTGACTTCTATCCTATTGGTTTGAATCATCTTCGTCATCAGATCTCTCCATCCACAATCAAATGAAAAATAATTCATCGATTGCCACACTTGGTAACATATGATCAAAACAATTTTGTATCTCAAACTTTGCGCATCGTATTAGCTGAATGCATTGCTTTGTATTTTATACAAATAATTTATGTATAATACACATCTACTGACAACTCTGCAATATGACTCAATGCTTTGTCATTTGAGCTCACACTCTCGATAAATGGTCTGATGATGGTTATATTTCATTAAAACCGAAACTGTTTCCTCAACAGAGAGTTTCATTTCGTGGAGACTGACGGACCTGGCAGCCAGCAACATTGAGCCTCTTGTTTAAGGTCTTTTTCGGCGTTTATGGCCCCATCCTTATTTCAATTGATTTGTAGCCAATTCAGTATCTTTCGGTAAAAATGCAAATAAGAGGTATTGTCACAGCACCCTCGATATCTTCATTATAATGTTTTCAATTCCATCCAAAATAGGGAAAAATATATAATGAAATTTTAGATTGAAAGATAAACATTGTTTAAATCGTATATTGTATTCCTTTTAAGATAATTGTGAAGGTAATATAAACTGGGGTCTCCTTTTGTCCATGGTGGTTGATCATCTCTTTATAAACTGACGGCTCTTTATGAGCGATGTTTATTTTATACACTCATTTGCCTAATGATATACTAGGATCATTTAATTAATTGGTATCATATTTTTAATCAAGTTAACGGTATATTATTGGTTCATTTGCCGCGGCTCATTTCATTCAATGATAATGCATTTTAATATCAGAGATTCAGTGAACGATTTATAATTTAGTTTCTAGCCCATTGAAATCCTGTTCAAGAAATGATTGCCTCGTTCTTGATGATTTAAAGAGATCTTTCTTTATTATTAGTAATCTCTATTAATTCATAATTGATCAGCAACATTAATTGCTTCATTGTGTTGTTAGGACGTTGTATAAAATATAAATTAAGTTTAAATTAAAAGTAGTTTCTTTTTATTATAAAAAAAACAGAATAATTAAAGCCAACAGAATATAAAATACAACCTACGTTGAACGAAATTTAATTAAATAATTTAAAAAGGTGACTGGTCGCACAGCACACAACTTTCTCTTACCTTCGGTAAACAAAAGTTGTGTTCTGTGCTTGTCACAACAGATTTTTTTGTGTCCAGATAATTTAGTTTCCGACAGTACGGTACATTTGAATTTGAAAAATTTATATATATATATATATACTCAGGATTCGCAGGGACTTTGCAGTCAGGAGATTAAATTAAAAAAATCTTTTATTTAATTTTTATTTGCCGACGTTTCGGTCGCCAATCACGATCTTCATCAGGGCAAATATTGTCAATTATACACGATCTTAGGTATCTTAATATTCATTGCAATTAAATACAATTTCTTTCTACTTTGATATGTACAAAAATATTATCTTTTACTTGCTGCTCGGAGGTCTCTTATATATATATTTAATATTTGCCCTGATGAAGGTCGTGATTGGTGACCCGAAACGTCGGCAAATAAAAATTAAATAAAAGATTTTTTTATTTAACCTCCTGGCTGCAAAGTCCCTGCGAATCCTGAGTAAATCTCCACAGCCATAAAACATCAATTTATATATATACTGTATATATGTTTTAATATAATTGACTATTTGAATAATTAATTTAATCTGTTTCAGGTTTACGTAAATAGTGAGTTGGCAACAACCATTAGTGAAGGAGGATCTTTTGGAGAATTGGCTCTCATCTACGGTACGCCACGTGCCGCCACAGTACGTGCAAAAACGGATGTTAAATTATGGGGCATCGATCGAGATTCTTATCGGCGCATTCTCATGGGCTCTACTATTCGAAAAAGAAAAATGTATGATGAATTTCTATCTCGTGTTTCGATTCTTGAATCTCTTGATAAATGGGAAAGACTCACAGTGGCTGACGCCTTGGAACCAGTTGCCTTTGAAGATGGTGAAACAATTGTTCGTCAAGGAGAACCCGGCGACGATTTCTATATTATTGTTGAAGGTATTAAAATATTTCATTGATTTTTTTTTCAATCGGTCATCAAGTTTTTTAAGACTATTTTTAATAATCACAATTATTAGTAGGCAATTTAATAAAAATATGTTAGCGAGGTGAATAGCTGAATCAAAATGTAGTAGAATAAATAAAATGCCCAAGCAGTTAAGTTTATTTCTTTATTATAGAATCCACCGCGATGTTTCGGTCGACTTTTCGACCATCTTCATGGCTAGGGTTCAGTCAACAGAAAAACCCTTTTATCTTCTCATTTCATAAAATTCATTACGATCTACCAGATATTATAACACATTCAGCGCCAAAGTCAATATATATACGGTATATTCAATTATCAATATATGGCCGTAAGGAAAATCAAATATTAATTGGACCCTGTTACTCATTACTGTGTCAAGCGCCCGCTCCGAGTTTTGAGAAAATTAACATTAAAGTTTTTTGTTTTCATTGGATTATATATAATTTTTTTTTGTCATTTGTGCAAGTATCATTAAATATATTTTTTAGGACATATTTCATAAAAAATACTATTAATTATAGCATTTGAAACAATATTCCGTGCTTAACTCAATTTTTAATTTTTTTTTGGCTCTTGACACACTAATGCGTAACAGGGTCCAATTATAAGAACCGTCCAAGGCTTGAGAACCGTCGGCCAAAAATAAATACAATACTTCTGCGTATTATCTCGGGAATATTTATTATTCATAATAGTTTAAATTTTAATTTAGAATATTTTTATTTCACCAAAATATGAAATATTTTCTAAGAAGGCACTGTATCTTTTTTTTTGAGGTGCAAGTTGTGGTTAGGCGGAGGGGGGGGCCCCCCCCGGGGGGGGGGGAGGGGGGAAATTTTTTATAAAATAACCTGGCTGTAGACAATTAATAAAGGATATATAAAAGCAGAGTGAGACAGCCAAGAAAAAATACTCTGAATACTTTGACCAGCTGGAAACGTTTCGGTTCATTTATTATGTACAGTGAGGGACAATATCAAGTTTCACCCCTGCGTTTTCTACTTGTGATTATTTCATTGTTTTTAAAAAAATATTGTATATTTTTTAATGGAAACTTTCATGGTTCAAACCTAGACAATTTCCAATAAAGATTTTCATTTACTTTTATAAAAACATTGAAATAATCACAAGTAGAAAACGCATGGGCGGGACTTGATATTGACCCTCACTGTACAGTGCCACAAGTGTCTGATTCGCTCGAAAGTGGAGCTTTGAGCTTAGGCAACCAAAATGCTTAGCTTTATGAAGTGTTATTTTTTCCCCTTCAGTTGCTTTCAAAAAAGATGATTTATTTATTTTAAAAATATTGGTTTGGTTGACTAAGCTCAAGGCTCAACTCTCGAGCAGATCAGACACTTGTGGAGCTCACTATACCATCTTTAGTCCATTAATAGGTCTATATTTTGCTCAGAGTTGGTAGAGTAATATAGCAAATACATTGTTTTGTAAATAGAATACTATTATATACATACCAGTATATAAATGTTTTGTTAAGAGAATATTATTCAATTTGATGAAGATCAGTGGCTGTTGGCTTAATGGTGATGGAGTCAGGAAAAAACAAGACGATTGCAGTCAAATATTCTTTTATCCTTTTATTTTTGCCGCGAGGGCGAGAATTGAAATAAAATAATATTTGGCTGCAATAGAATATTATTATATATGTACAGTGAGGGACAATATTAAGTTCCACCCATGCGTTTTCTACTTGTGATTATTTCATTGTTTTTAAAAAAATATTATATATTTTTTCAATGAAAACTTTCATAGTTCAAAACTAGAAAATTTCCAATAAAGATTTTCATTTTCATTTATAAAAACAAAGAAATAATCACAAGTAGAAAACGCTTGGGTGGGACTTAACTTTGGCGTTCTCTATACAGTATATAGTATTTATTTACAAAACAATGTAGACCTATATATGCTAATTACTCGACCAATTCGGAGCAAGTTATACACCGATTAATGGACTGAAGATGGTACAAATTAAATGAACCTAAACGCTTTCAGCTGATTGGTGATTTATTTTTTCTTGGCTGCCTTTGCCTCCATGCATCCTTTATTTCTTTTTTTTTCATGCGCCAAAGGGTTCGATCTCAAAGAAAACAATCAATCTTTCCATTTATCTTTTGAATAAATTCATATAAATCAATATTTTTTTCCTAATTATAAAATTTTAATATGATTTTAGGAACGGCTCATGTGCTTCAAATTCGCGCGGAGGGCGATCAACCTATGGAAGTAGGACGACTTGGCCCTTCGGACTATTTCGGAGAGATTGCCTTACTGCTGGATCGACCACGGGCGGCCACCGTCGTCGCTCATGGGCCTCTCAAATGTGTCAAACTAGATCGCGCAAGGTATAAATTGAAAATAATTGAAACAGTTTATATATAATCAAACCATCACCAACACTTCCTAACTGACTACTCTCTTGTAAACAAATCAGTGGCAAATCAAATTTGATGGCTAAACTTCTCCTTCTTCTCTAGGAATTTATTTGAATCTAGTTGAATTGAATTTAATATTCAATATTGAGTATTTAACAAATTTTGTAAGTATATTTATTTTGCTTTATTAGTAGCAAAAATGGCATCACTCTGTCGCTTCTAGATCCAGGCCAAGTTTAGCCTTCCAACAAAATAAATCTTGAAAAACCTACAACCAAGTATTTATTCATTTAAATAAGCGAAAAGGGTAGGTACCGCCGTGAGCCGCACCACGGATCTGTCGATTTGCACTCAACATGCCCTACTACTAGACCACAGTAGCGCATTCGCTTATTTAAATTTGATAGATCGCTAAATTTCAGTCTACTAGAGAAACGCCGCTCAAATCAAGCGTTCAAATTTCTCCGGGGCTGAGGCGTGATCTAGATGGACGTTTTGAGATATCCTCTCAAGAGTGCAATTAATAAATATATATATATATATATATATATATCATCTGTTGGTCCATCAAGTCATTATGAAAAACATACAACCAAATATTTATTAATTTAAATTAATTGCACCCTTGAGAGTATATCTCAAAACGTCCATCCAGATCCTCTGAGAAAACTGAACGATTGATTTGAGCGGCGTTTCTCTAGTAGACTCAAATTTAGCGATCTATCAAATTTAAATAAGCAAATGCGGAACTGTGGTCCAGTAATAGTAGCATGTTGAGTACAAATCAACAGATCCGTGGTGCGACTCCCGGGGGCTCATTTAAATTAATAAATACTAGATTTTGTGTTTTTCATATTTACTTCATGGGCAATAATTCTTTATTTCAAAATAAATCTTTATTTTTATAACAACATTTACCAAGTGATATTTAATCATTTTTGCTACTAATAAAGAAAAATAAATATACTCACAAAATTTGTTAAATATTTCTATGACTAGTAAAGTCCCTAAGGAATCATTTGAATATAAAATTCAATTCAATTAGATTTAAATAAATAAATAAGTTCGAGGTTTTGATTTTGGCCCATGTTAGCCTTTGAGTCTGCATCTTACTGGTTTAGTTTACTGTTGGCTGTTGTATTAACAATGGAAGAATAAAAACAGGCAACCAGAAGATATATGATAAATTTTATGATATATTCTCTTTGCTGCCTGTTTCCTCTTGCGTTGTTAAATATAATACCATCAGTCTTTGAGTGAAGATGAATCACTCAAAATGAAATATTTTCAAATTAATGATTTAATTAAAATGTTGTTTTTTTTGAATTACATTTTTTCCCATCGACATTTTGAGAGCAGGGGTAACCCTTCATTACGAATAATTAATTGAACATGAATCGATGGCACTTGAATCAAAAACAAACTGTTCCTAATTCGTTCTTTCTATATTAATGCGATTATTAAAAAAAAAAAAACTGATGTAACTAGTCACACAGCACACAACTTTCTCTTAGATTGGATGATTGAAAGTTGTGTGCTTGTCACACCAGATTTTTATATTTGGTTTCCGGTAAAATTTATATAATTTTATTACTATGGAAACTACTTTTTCTAACTTTCCAATGAAGTACAAAAGTAAAGTGTGCTTCATACAATTTTAAAGAGCATCTAGAAAATAAGATTAAAGCTTATTTCGCTTCAGGGGGTACCTAACTTAAATAGAAAATTTCAATTCCGTAGCTCTTTTCCTTTTTGCTTTATTTTGAACATACACATACGCAGCAGACAGACAGATCGTTTGGCGGGATCTACTTTTTTGGGCTCAGGGGACCTTATATGTATTTCCATCAAAATCTCTATATTGAATTTTTGACATAAATGCAATGCTTCCTTTCTAAACATATATAGGTAAGAGAACGTAGAAAGATGGTGCATTTCTTTAATATATAGGGTCTTTCAAATTCGACGGTTTTTTTAAACATTTAATAAAACATCCAAGTTACATTTATTTCAAAAAAAGTTGTTAATTTAAGTATCAGTTATCCCATTTATATACTAAAAATACTATCTGACAAATAATCACTCCTTGCTGTTCCACAGGCCAAAATTTATTACATTTTGCTAATGAAACAATTGCTTTATTGAGACAATTCCTGGAAGAATTATCGCAAGAAATGGTGATGTACCTTGGCCACCAACATAGTGTGATCTAACACCGGTGGTTGAGGTTTAGAGAAAAGCCAGGTTTATAAAAACACAATCAATTCCAGACGTAAAGGATTGAAATTATTCGTGGTGGGGGGAAAGGTTGTGAATGGGGGGGGGGGGGGGGATGGAATTGTGTTTGAATGGTAAATTTGAATGTTGATGTTTCGTTGATATCTCAAAGTTCTGGTGGGTGATCCAAATTGGGCCAAACTCGGTGGGGAGTTGGTGGGGGGTTGGTTGTTGGTTTCCTCCGTCCAAAATCCAAGACAATCCGGCTTGGTTTGTTCGCGTGTGGAGTTCACCAAAAGTGGGTTGAATTCATTTTTTTTTTTTTTTTTTTTTTTTTTTTTTTTTTTTTTTTTTTTTGAATTAAATTAATATTTGATGTTTTTTTTTTATTTTTTTGATTTTTGGGGTTTTGTTTGTTTGAAATTTTTTTTTGTTTTTTTTTTTTTTTTTTTTTAATTTTTTTTTGTTGTGTTTTTGGTTTTTTTGTTTTTTTTGTTGTTTTTTTTTGTGTTGTTTTTTTTTTTTTTTTTTTTTTTTTTTGTGTTTTTTGTTTTTTTTTTTTTTTTTTTTTTTTTTTTTTTTTTTTTTTTTTATTTTTTTTTTGTTTTTTTTTTTTGTTTTTTATTTCTTTTTTTGTCTGTGTTCTATTTTGGTGGAAAATGGCTGAAATTGGCTGGTCTTCTGGGTTGGCCGCCTTAGATTATTTTATCATGTTTTGGTATGTGTTTTTTTTTATTTTTTTTTTATTTTTGTAAATATATTTTTCCTATATTTAAAATATATATACTTTGTGTATATAAAATATTAAAAAAAAAGCTCGTAGAATCTGCCTGGGGGCTCAAAATAGACTAATG
The DNA here is from genome assembly GCA_023213315.1 of Euborellia annulipes. NCBI lineage: Eukaryota > Metazoa > Arthropoda > Insecta > Dermaptera > Anisolabididae > Euborellia > Euborellia annulipes. The sequence goes on from JAKCPI010007597.1 coordinate 68,000, forward strand.
CTATCTAACTTGAAAATAAAATATTTTTCTCATATATAGTCTTATTTAAATATAAAAATATTCTACAATAATATTTCAAAATTTGAAAAAGAAGGAGGTAAAAAAAAGCTCTCTCGCCGCTTATTTTTACTCAAATTGGGGGCAGTTGGAGGATTTTTTAATTCTATACATCTTAAACATATATTATATCTCAGTTTGTGGGCCCCGCTGGTTCTAACTTTTTTGCTATTTGAAGGAAAATTTTTAAAAAAATCCATTATGAAAACGAACTTTGACAGATTTCTAAAAAGGATATAAATAATGAAACGGTACATACTAAATATTCTACATTCTTTCCTTAACACCTCCTTCAAATGAAAAGGACACTCGAGTAAAGAGTTATATGCATTTAACAACAGATATTTCAGAGCCTGGCGTGGGCTCGAACGCTAACTTTGAACTCATATAGCGCCTGAACTATAAAAGATATCTCACTTTCCTTTTGGATTTAATGCAACTATCCCCTAAAGATTATATGGGATTGAAGTCATTCTGTGACTATTATTTTTTTCGACTTTTGGCCAACTTTTTTCAATCTAGACCACTGTGCATTGGTGAGATAGAGCCACAATTATGTCAAAATTTTGGCCTGTGTAACAGCGAGGTCTGGTCATTTGTCAGATATTATTTTTAGTATATAAATGGCATAACTAATACTTCAAATACCAGTAAAAAGTCTTTTTGAAATAAATGTAAATTGTATATTTTATTAAATGTTTTTTATATCGTAGGTCTATTTTGATAATTATATAATCTCTATATATATAATAATAATATATACATTTATAATTTTGAAGTAAAGAATAAAAAAATTTAATTTAAAACAATGGCCGTTTTTATAATAGCACATTTATCGAAAATGTGGCAAAAAGCCCACGAAATCAAACAAGTTATAACTTGTAGATCCAAATGGAAAATTTGTATTTAAAATTAATGTTTTTTCGTTTTTGAATGCATAAATTAGTTAAGAAAGAGTAATGAATTTACTTAAAAAATTTAATTTTACTATTAATGAGTTGATTTGTATCGGGATAGAGAGGAATATGGAATTAAAATATTACTATTGAAAATATTAAATTTGACTGGCCCTGAATGTAATTGTGATAGATCATAAGTTGTAAATAAATATCTATCAAAGAATTTGAGAGGGTTACTATTGACTGAACCCTAGCCATGAAGATGGGGGCATAGTCGACAGAAACGTCGCTGTGGGTTTGATACCAATAAAGAAATAATAATAGCTGCTTGGCCTTTTTATTCATCCTTCTAAAATATTACTAATTAAATAAATAAAATATTTGATTTGATGATTTCTTTAAAATATTTTCCCATATTATTTTGAACAACTAATATAAAAGGATGAATTCTTATTCAAAAGTGCCAGTGAAGAAGATATTAAGACTACAGTTTGAGCTGATGATCTTTCGAAAATTGCTAGTGATAATATGGAAGGTTCAAAATAACGTCCAGAAAAATCCAAAAATAATTCGATCAAGAGAAGAATTATTTTGGTAAACGCGATGAAAAAATTGTAAAATTTTTTTGGATAAATAAAAGTTTATATAGGGAGAAGAGAGATTTTCTCGGGATGAGAAAGAAAATATAGTCCTCTAGCAAGAGAGAATTCGAGAGAGAAAATAATGCTTTGAAAGATTTATGAATATAATACCTTTGACTAAACGTATTAGTTTATATAAAAATATGTTACTTATATTCTTTGGGAATTATGAACTTAGCTTGGCTCATCAAGCGTATATTAGATAATGATTTTATACATAAATGTAAAATATTAATCATAAATTATATCTCAGTTTGCTTATTTATCATATTTTAATTAAATTAAATCAACGATTGATAAATAAATTGTGAAATACCTTTAAAAGTAAGGAGGGAAGCTAAGCGAACGGTGGCGTGTCGACACGGGGACGCCATGATGGATTTGCACTTAACACAAACTAACGCGGAAACAATGTAAACAGTACGGAGCCTACTTGGCCACTGACCTAGGGGGCGATCTGCATCTCTTTATTAAGAGAATTAGGGCTCTTTGAAGATAGGTAAGCTTGTCCAATCAAAATAGAAGAAATTTCATCTGGAGTTCGATTCTCTGCATTTAGAAGGAAGGAGAGGGGGTTATGACGTATTAATCCCCACCCACCCAGGCTTCCCCGGGCATGTTCTCAAATGATTATTTAAAAAAAAATTAGCCCGAAATAATCTTTGCTAAATAGTGGAGAGTACCCGCCAAGATTAATCGGGTCGCCATTATATTATAATTAAAAAAATTAATGAATTTTAATAAATATATAAATTTTTTTTTTACTTTCTCTTACCTATATATGTTAATATAGAGAGAGAAAATATTGGATTCGTTCATTATTCATATTCATTATTATTTTAACAAGCAAAAATTGACTTATTGGAAGCGTGGCTCATATAGGGGGTGTATTTATTTTCTCTCGCCCAAGAAATGGGAGAAATAAAATAGTAGAAAAATAAAAGGCCGAGCAGCTAGGTTTTATTTCTTTATTAGAGAACCCACAACGACGTTTCAGTCGACTATGCGACCATCTTCATGGCTAAAGTTCAGTCATTAGAAAAACCTCTTAATGACTGAGCTCAACTCCATGAAGATGGTCGCATAGTCGACCGAAACGTCACTGTGGGTTCTTTAATAAAGAAATAAACCTAGTTGCTCGGCCTTTTATTTTTCTACTACGTATTGATTCAGCTATTGGCCTCGCTAACATAGAAAAAAATATTTCTAAAAGTTTCGGGTGCACCATTGCTCTTATATCGTAGTAATCCAAAAGTCCTATTTTAAAAATAATTTTACTAATGGTATTTTATTTTTTTCTTTTCAGGTTTGAGCGAGTCCTTGGATTATGTGCAGACATTTTAAAACGTAATATAACTCAATATAACAGTTTTGTGTCATTAAGCGTTTAGACTTGGGACAGTTGTGTAAGAATTTTATAAAATATATATATACATATATTTATATATTCAAAATAGAAACGTATATAAATATATGTTTACTAATTTTGTTGTTTGTATATAGGGCCGTGCTGACAGATAAATAAAGAGTAGAAAAAAATACCTCTGTAGAATTCAGAAGTATTTTTTTTATTGAAAACAATTTGTAAAAGTTTGTTTGAAACTGATGTGTATACTAAAAACGTTTCAAACTGTTAATATAAATGTAACAAAATTTAAGAGAATTTATTATTTATTGGTGGTGTAATTTGCCAATTCAAAATTAAGAGTATTCAATAATCAATCGTCCAATTATATTCAATTTGGTGTGAAATTCTATTTAAACGAAATTTGATTATCGAGATGCCACCCATCACTGGACTGTTTCTTGTTCAGTATTTTTATCATTGATAAATATACTGTTTCGGTCCTAGGTATAGACTATTCTCAAAGCTTAACATATGATTAATTGGCTGTTTTTTTGTAGTATATTAATAGCAAATCCTGTAATAAATATATTTGCTCGAAAGAAATTTATGATTTATAAGTCAAGTAGCAATAATACTTGTATATTTTATTTACTATATTTTTATAAAAATTAATATGATTGTAATTTGTTTATATTTAAAACTTTGAGAAGTCTATACAGGGGCTAAAATCTGAAAGGAAATAATTTTAATAAAAAATTATATATTCTCAATTTTTGAACAAAGGTTTTTTGACAGTCTTGTTTGAAACAAAATATCTTATCACAATTTTTGGCTCATAGATTTCTAAATAAACAAACGTAAACGATTTTATCTTTTTTCCTCATTTGATCAAATATTTATTTTATTTTAATAACTAAAAAAAAAAAAAGACAAAAATTTTCAGAAATTTAAATGTATCAGGTGTATAAAATTGTTAGTCACGGCCCTGACTATATATATATTAAGGTTGAAATTATATTTATTATTACATCCAAAATATAAATATATACAAAATATATATATTTCGTTGATCATTGGTTTCTTTATTATTATTCATTTATATAAATATTTAATTTTGTTAATTGTAATATTTATTGTCCTAAAAATAAAAAAAATTTATAATTTTTATTCTATTTTTGTTTTCTATGTTTAAAATTTATGCCTATGTCAACCGTGGAGTTGCTTTCTAGTATTTTTTAATAGTTTAAAGATGAGTAGCTAATTATATAAATAAATGGCTGATATGAAATCATAACTTTGTCAAATGTCATAAATAGTACGGTATTCATACTTGTGATTTAATATTTAAAGGTGTGGTATGTTTGTAATACAAAAAAATCTTTATTTTTTTCTACCTGTGAGAATATGGAATTAATTAAGCACTGATATGAAATTTCGTATTCTTAAGCTCTAAATATGGATACCGGACTTAGAATGTATAAACCAAAAAAACAAAAAGAAAAAAAAAAAACAAATAAATAAAGAATATTTTGTGTCTATAAATTTTTTTCGTTATAATTAAAATTTTTTAAACCTGTACAAATTTTTATTTTTAATATCTTATATCCTCAAAAAATTTTTCCCGTTTTGTTGCTTTTTTAGTATCTCTCTATCTTATAGAAAGAACTCGATTAAAAATTGCATAAGGATCTTGAACTAGGTAACTGTTTATATGCGGATACAGGCCAACAAGTTCATTCTAGTTATAGGATTATTAAGGCCAGATTTACAGCTTATATTTTAATAAGTTCATCAGTTGTTTATATATATATAGGCCCTATATACAAGTGGAAAAGCCCACCTTCGGCTTTACCACTTGCCAGGGGATCCCCTATCATATCTCGCAAATTTGCTATCTTAAATGATATAATGGCTGGCTAATGAAGTCTATTTGAGCGTTGATTGAAAAATTCCATCCTTTTCAAACAAGACTCTAGGGTTGGTGAAAATAAACCTATGCTTGGACCCCCATGGTTTGCTAAATTTCCGACACTCACAAGAAAAGAAATAATTATAATAAACAGGTTCCGAATCAACCATACCAGATGCCCTGCTCATCTATAAAGACTACATCTAATACCCTCCCCATCTGCCACTGCTCTCTCGGTGCTATAGCCACGCCAGAACATATCATATTTCACTGCCATAATGTGCGAAACCAAAGACAACAGTCAAAAGAAATGCAGCCAAAATTCCGGGACCACACTAGGTGGATACAATGTACAGTGAAGGACAATATTAAGTCCCACCCATGCGTTTTCTACTTGTGATTATATCATTGTTTTTAAAAAAATATTATATATTTTTTAATGGAAACTTTCATGGTTCAAACTTAGAAAATTTCCAATAAAGATTTTTTCTTTTTTAAAAAAAATGAAATAATCACAAGGAGAAAACGCATGGGTGGGACTTAACATTGACCTTCACTGTACATAAATTCATTATAAATTTTTTTGTTAATAAATGGTTATAAACAAAAAATTTTATTATCAAAATATATATATATATGAGTCGTCCATTTCCAAAAGTGCCTAATTGTCAAAATTTGAAAAGTTTTGGCTAATCTGCTACTTTTATGGGATTTTCTTTTTTGTTTTGCAATGTTGATTGATACTGACCAGTTGCATTTACAGTGCCAAAACTCGCTAATTGCAAAAAGTTCAATTCCAAAACTTGTTAAATACAAAAAACCTTTCCAAAAGTGCCTAGTTGAATTTTAAAACAGTTTATTACTGTTATATATAAAATATAATACCGTCCTAATAAGACTTTGTAAATTGCGTTTCTAAATCAATTACAGATTTTATAAACATAACATTCATAAATTAACTCTTGAATTTAATAAAATACAGGTTTTTCTCGTTTCCTGAAAATTTGTTCCCGATGCAACTAGGCACTTTTGGAAATGGACGACTCATATATATATATATATATATATATATATATATATTTCTAGCATGAAGGGTTGGTGATGGTTTTGTGGGCCATAGTCGAAACGTTCCGGAAAAAAGAGTGTTAACAAAAGAGATGCTTTTTATTAATAGCTGCAACCTTTTTTTTTAATTGAATCAAATTCCACAACAGCCACAACTGTTGAAAGGTAGTAATTAAAATAGTTTGGACTGTTCCACTTGTTATTTAAATTTTATTATAAAAAAGTATTTAAAAGTTGATTTAGAAAATCATCTGATGATTAGTATTTTTGAGACTTGAAATCCTGAACTAAAGAATATTTTATATTCTTTCAACTTGCATTAACAACCTGCAAAAAATTTAGTTAAGCATTAATATAAGGAGTAAATTTGTCTTAAATTTCATAGAAATAAAAACAAAAACAAATGTTTTTCATAACATTTTTTTATTAATGGAAATGTTTACTCTTTTATATATACAAAAATATGTTATAAAAAACATTAAATTTGGATAAAATAAAAAACACTTACTAAATAATTATTTAAAAAAAAAGATTATGTACATTTTAAATGGAAGTTTATAAATCTAAAATATACATAGATGGGTGAATAAATAACATGGATTGGATCCGTTCTGTACTGAAAAAGATTGAACCCTAGAATTTTTTTTTTTTTCCTTATTTGATATATTTGGTTGAAAGAAATTTAACCAAATTGAAGGAAACAATATATTTCGTTTTCTGAGAGAAATTCGACGTTGTTGTAAATATGCTTGTTCAAGTTTATGTTGTTTGACCAAGCAGAGAGAGAAAAATCGAAGAAAAGAAATATGGGGAGCAGAGCGAACGACCCTAAAAAGTAAACCATCGAAAGACAAAGGCCTGGGAATAAAAGAGTGAATGAATTGAATGGGGTGCAGGGTGAGAGAAAGAGACTTGAATTTGTTGAGAGTGAAAGAGACAACACTTGACGACACGCCGAGATACTTACGAATTCTTCATTCTTCTGAAATTTATTCAATTTATTTATAATAAATAATAATTATATTTAAAAATTTTCTTCTTTTCTTGTGGATAGATAGTAAGAATATTTTCTTGAATCTTCTTTCTTCTTATGATGATTTTGAAATTTTATCTTGATGTTGATTTGGATTTTTCTTCTTGAAGATAATCTTGAAGTTGTAATGGGTGATTTTTTTAAAGGAAGGCCTTCGTTTTCGAGGTTTATTCGAAGACAAACTAATGAAGACTAACAACCCAATTTGTGAGCTCGTTTGCGTCGAATTTGTTTTTTGTTTTTTTTTTCTTCTCTTTTTTTTTTATTTTCATATTTTATTTACAAAGCCCAAGAATAAAAGAAGACTTTGGGCAAAATCCCTACGAAATCTATTTGGGGAGACTAGAAGGCAGTAAGACGAGGCATGCTCGTCTTGCAATCAATCTGGTCGCCGTTGGCAGAGGTGGAGATTGTCAGACCCAGGGGTGTAAGAAACTCCTGACACTTGGCAGTCGAAGGAAAAGCCAGTTCTTGAGAAACGAACGCCACAGGTAAAACCTGTCGATAGCTATGGACACGAAGATAAAACAGATGTGAGTGTTAGCCGGGCTGTGGTAATTAGATTTAACTGCTATAAACTGAAACAATTCTTAAAACAGAATTATACAAATACACATACACACACATACATATACATACATTCATTCATTTGCATAAAATTTTTATAAATATAATTTTTTTGAATTAAATTTTTCAAATATTATACAATTTACAAACCTTAAAAAAAAAAATTAAAATATTTATTGATTATTTCAGTATAATAAAAGCTGTAAAGTGGAAATTTTAAAAATATTAAAACTTTCACAAATTATATCATTTAAGCCAGCGTTTTCCAAACTGTGAGGCGCGTCTTCCTAGGGTGGCGCGGACTAGTTTAAGGGGAGGCGCAAATGTTAGCCACAGCGAGCAATTTTCCAAAATGATTGCTAAAGTTTTATAAATAAAATAAATGAAAAAAATATTTTTATATTAATTTAGGCGCCATATGATTAAATATTTTCAAGGAAGCGTGATAACATAAAGTTTGGAAACCACTGATTTAAGTCCTTTCAACGGCAAAACCTTCTGGTTTGGTTGGTTTGCTATCTAGAAAGGACTAATGTTCAATTTGCGTTAATTTATTTGGAAAGAATACAATATTTCTTTTTAAGGTAACGATCAATTTTCATTTCAAGATTAATTGTCAAAGAGGAAGTATGGTATTTTTTTCAAATAAATTAATAATACTTAAGCCGGAAAAAATAGTCTATTATTAATAAAAATAATTAAAATATACAAAAACCGAAAATTCCCAAGGGCTATTTATTAATAATAATAACAAAAATTTACGAATATTATAAATATATATATATTAGGGTGGTTCTTATTTTGGACTTTTTCGATGAAAGTCCTAAATCGATTCCAAAAAAAAAAATTCCTGCCAAATTTCAGCTCTTAATATTAATATTAATATTAACCTGGCTCTCACGGGTGACAAAGTTTTAAATGGAAATAACTTGGGAAAAGTTCTTTTGTGTCTTTAAAATTTTGTAACTCATCAACGGAACAACCTCTTTACCTCGAATAACTTTTGAACCGAAGAGTAACCCACAAATCATAAAACACTTTTTTTGTAGAGCGTTAAATTTCCTATAAGAATATCTTATGGTTTACAAAGAGGTTGTTTTGTTGATGAGTTACAAAATCTTAAAAACCCAAAAAACGTTTCCATATTATTTCCATTTAAAACTTTGGCTGCCCTGGGGGCCAGATTAATATTAAATATTAAGAGCTGAAATTTGGCAGGAATATTTTTTTATATTTGGAAACGATTTAGGACTAGCGTCGAAAAAAAATAGTAAATGTCCAAAATAAGGACCACCCTAATACATATATATATATATATATTTATTTATATTTTAAGAAAATGGACACGAGGAGCCGAAATAAAAGCCTCTGGCTACCAGGTATTAGTTGCTGTTTAAATGCATATTCAGCGAGCAAATATTTCTTGTAAAAACCTGAGGAAGGTCGTGTTTTGCGACCTAACGGTTAACAATTAAATAAGTTTTTTATTTAATTCCTGGGCTGCAGTCTCCTATACCTAATTCTAAGTCGCAGGTCATTTTTTAAGTCATTAGTAAAACAAACGTGAACATCCACTGTCTCTTGAAGATAATTCGTCTAAAGTATTTTATAAATAGAAAATATTGCCTGACAGGGTTTATATGTAAAATCCCCACCCCCCTCCGGAGCCCATGATATTGGCCAATTTTGTTTTGTTATTAACCGTCCTGGGGATGGTTGGAAAATCGACATGAGAAAAACTTGTCTCTTTTTATACCTATCTGATTGCTATCTATTAAAATCAAAGTATTCATAAATCTAAATTTATTTCTATGTAATGTTATCAAGATTGAATTTTTTTTTGTTTTTTAAGTCTTTTTTAAGTCTTTTTCGGCATTTAGACCCATCCGTTTAATATGAGGATGTATATAGGCAGCCAAGGCGAAAAATAAAATAAAAGTCTATATTTTGTTGACGTTTCGAGTGCCGGTTGTACTCCACATCATGACAATTCGATCTCCAGAGAATTTTTCAAGAGAATATAAATTAGTAAAAACGTTGCTACACATTTTGACATCAATTTTTGTCCTGATGAAGAATGCGATCGGCACTCGAAAAGTCTACAAAATATAGACCTTTATTTTATTTTTCGCCTTGGCTGCCAATATACCACATCCTCATAATATAATATTCAGTCATCAAGAAACAACAACTAAATAGTTATATTTAATATATTTTTAAAAATTTATTTGTGGTCTTTTTCGGAAGCAGTTAAAAAGTATTTTATATTTTTTTTATAATCATATGTATTTACAATCTGATTGTAGCCAGAGATACTTTAAGTAATGATTAAATGAATCAAGATGAGACAATTGAAACTGCAAATGAGCATCCTAAAACTTTAATTTTGGCTGCCTCTATCCAAAATCTTAATATATAATATAAATTTTAGACGAAAACAGCTGAAATAAAAAAAAAATTATGGAAAAAAGATATCACGAAAAGGCTGGGATAATTAGGCATAAAATTGTGGCTCTTCCAACACTCTAACTATTTTATTTTTACTTCTGCTCGTGAAATTAAGCAGATTTTGAAAATAAATTTTATTTTATACAAGAATACAGAAATATATATATAAATTGCTTCAATATATGTTTCATGTTCTTGGGAAAGGAAGACGTTATTGCATTCAAATAAAATTTAGATGATTTTGTATGGGTGAGAGATAAAGAAGGTATGAATCCTTTATTCAACCTTGACATCGACATATTTTTATAAATAAAGGTTAGAAGAAAAAAAATTATTTCGCTTCTATCCTTTCATTCCAATATTCACGCCCTAAACCATTCAAAAATATCGTATAAATCATACAATCGGGCATCTCCTTTCTCTGTATAAAATAAAATTTTTTGGAATTTGAATCTGCTATAAAAAACTAATGAATATTTTTTCAAAATTACGAATTTATTTTAAAGATGGGACATTTTCATTTAAAAGAAACACAATCAGGTTTATTCTCTAAAACAGTCATTAAAATTTAACATCATATATTGGGTGTTAAAAAGTAAAGTAATAACACCAGCGTTATAAAAGTGACCTTAACATGTTACTTTTATCACAAAGTTGTCAAAATCATAACATTACTTTTTGGATAAAGAAGCCATTTTGATGCATTAAATACGGCGTTAAAATATTAACGCACCTCCTAGACATGATATCAATTTTTAACACTATCGACTAAATGTTAACGCTTTGGAGTTATTGCTTACGGAATAGCAATTTGAGGCAATGAGGTGTTAAAATGAATTAACGCTGATTTCAATTGCTTTGAGAATAGAACTGAACATCATTCAAATGACTGCCAGGGCTGGTTTGACAGTACCCCATCCGATCATCCCATTTTCGATTGTTTGGGCTCCAATCGCATGAATGGCAATTTCGTGTTTCAAGGCATCAATCGTCTCTGGGTGGTTAGCGTAACACTTATCCTTAAAAGCTCCCCACAAAAAAAAATTTAACAGCTCATGTAGCCAAATGACATCAGCATTTCGACTGATTTCCAATCGAAGGGGTAATGTCAAGCCAGCCATGGCAGTCTTGTAAATGATGTTGTGTTTCATTCTTAAATGAAAATGTCTGAAATTTCTAATAAACTAATAATTTTGAAAAAAAATTTTAATTAGTTTTTTTTTATAGCCGATTCAAATTCCAAAAGTTTAATTTTTTAAATTTGTTTTAAGGTCTTTTTCGGCATCTAAGGCCATTTAGACCCAATCCCTATTTATTTCAAATGATTGGTTACCAAATTAATTGAAATAAATTTTTCTCGCTTGACACGGGAAGCGGACCAAAGACCCCAAATATCTTCTCTGAGACACAGGTCAGAATTTTTAATTTGTATTGACCCAAAAAAAACCCTCCATTAGTAATTTCTAATACTAGAACAGATGAATTAATTTTACTAATCACGAGCCGTCACCAAAAAATGCTAATATGAAAAAAAAAATAAAAAATTTATTATCAAATAAAAAAAACTTAGTCAATACGTACGATTTTATCATTGTTTTAAGTGCAATGCGTCGTTCTCGATCTAAAAACCAATCAATCAAATAACCAGACATTCGTGGTGAATGGCGATATAGTTTAAAAAAACGATGATAATTTCCCAACCACCAAGCATGTCTCAAATCGAGTGCATGTGATATGCATTCATTGCGACAATCTTCGTTACTAAGTGATTTAAGCATCGTTGTTAAATCGAGAGTATTTTTCGTAAACATATAATAGAGTATCCTAAAAAAAAAAAAATTACAAATTAATCGTTTGAGACTATTGTGTTATGTTGCCATGTTTAGAATGTATCATAAGATGAAATTAAGATAAAGATATTTATTTACCTGTAAGCTGTAAACTCCAATTTATTAGGGCCACCTAATTTCTGATAAAGGGCTTTTAATTGTGTTTGGCATTGATTAAATTCTTCATGATCTCCTTTTTCCAATGCAATTCTTGCATGTGTTTCATAAACATGTACACAGAATTCGTCACGAACACCTTGAACAGTTAAATCTTGACGTATCGATTTAAGTTGATCACAAGCATAACGATAATCATGTTTTGTTGACCAATTTTGTTTAACAAGTTGTAAAGATGATTTAAGGATATGAACCGGTCTCACTTGACTAGCATCGGGCGCTGATGTTAACCTTAAATATGGTTTTTCAAGATCCTGGAAAAGTAAAATAATTTATTACTAATTATTGTAATCGAATTTAAATAAAAACAAAGTTGCTGCATATTTAATTAATAATTAATTCATTCACAAGTTGTTTGAGAAGAGTTCTTTTTCGAATTTCTTAGCTCAGGTGTAATATGATTTCAAATTGGTATGAAAGAATATATATATATATATATATATATATACAGGGTGAGGCATAAATATTTAGACGATTTAAGAATGTCAAAAAAGTAATTCATTTTATTGTTTACATAATAAAAGTTACATGATTGGGAAGTCCATCAAAAAGCTTTTTGAGTGTTATTGTTTAAAAAAAACATCACTGAGATTGGGCTTAATTCTTCTGAATGCAAATCTCTGTACGTCGCTTGAAAGAATCAAAAGTATTCGTCAGTATTTCTAATGGAATCTGTTGAATAGCAGTCACGATTGATTCCTTTAAATCTTCTATGCTGCGAGGTTTTGTCTCTTACACTTTATGTTTTAAAGAAAAAGTCGCTTGCCGACAAGTCAAGTCGTACCATGGTACGGACATTTAAAACATAAAGTGAGAGACAAAATCTCGCAGCATAGAAGATTAAAAGAAATCAATCGTGACTGCAAAAGATTCCATTATAAATACTGACGAATACTTTTGATTCTTTCAAGCGACGTGCAGAGATTTGCATTAAATACGGCGTTAAAATGAATTAACGCTGATGTCAGATGTTAAATACGGCGTTAACATATTAAAGGCACCCCCTAGTCATGACATTAATTTTTTACACTATTGACTAAATGTTAATAAGGCTATATATATATATATATATATGCTTTGATATATGCTTTGCAATATATATATATATATATATACGCTTTGAGGTTAAAGTTTTTGCTTATAGAATAGCAATTTGAGGCAAATGAGGGTTAAAATGAATTAAAGCTGATGTCAGATGTTAAAAGTTAACGTTTTTGCTTATAGAATAATGTCAACAACAACACACTGTTGATAATCGTTAAATGTCAAATGGGGTAATACCAACAGCTGTATCTCTGGGCTCATTAAAAATTGAACACATGTTATATGAAATTTTTTATAGTTTGGAGGGAAAATGGTGTAGGTTTTACTTGAAACATATTTATAAATGAAATTTTTTATTGCAAATCGTTTATACTTTTTTTTTTTAACACCCCCTAAAATATTTACTATTCTTTCTGAGACTGGATATATGTATTAATAATTTAATTCTATTATAACTTTTTAATGGATATTTATTTAATTATTTACATTATCTCGATTATTATCTTGATAAAAAGTTTTCGGGATCGAATCGGCGGTATAATCAATTTTTGAAAATGATATAAGGCTAAATAATTTTGGCTGCCAGCTTCTGTTATTTAAACAAAATATATATATATATTTCGATTCTTCTTTCAAATAAATTAAATCACGTTAATTATAACAATCAAATAAATACCCAGAAAAGTAAGCAAGATATAAATTAATAAATAATATAATATAATTGAGTTTCTTACCTGACAAGTACCTACAACATGAAGATCCCCAAAATCCAAATCCCCACCTGAACCACTAACATCTTCATACACGATCATATTATTTAAATTAAGAGGTTTCGGACGAACTTTTACAGTTGTTGAATCACCATTAAAACGGGCTGCACGCTGCTGCAGTCGATCGCTGGAACTTATTTCCTCGGGAAGTTCTCCAAATGTAGAATAAAAATGTGATTTTAATCTAAAATAAATTTTTTATTAATTATTGAAATGAATAAAATTTGCGAACAATAAACTAAAGATATAAAATTTTTTGGAGAAAAAAAAAAAAAAAAAAAAAATAGTAAAAAAACCAGGGTGGTTAAAACCACAGGATAAAACCGCCGGTTTTAATTTAACCGTGTTGGTTTTAATCCAATTTTGACCAGTAGTTTTTATTGAAATAAAGAAATAAATTTCATATAATATTGCTTATATTTCGGGAAAATTAAATAATTATATAAAACATAAATCATACAGAAATGGAAGATCTAAAAAATTGAACTTAAAAAACTCAACATAAATTTTATATTATAATGGAGAATTGGAGATATCAGCCAAATTGGGATTGTCCAGGTTAATAAAACTCGCAGGATAAGATGTTTCGGCCTGAATTTATTTGGCCATCTTCAGTTATTGGGAATTATACATATAGTGCAAGTGCACATGTGATCAAACCAGGACTCGCCAATAATAAAATATATTTGCTTCATACAAAATTCTATGGTTCCTGTACCCAAGCTCAGAGATAATTCAAATTGATTGAATCCTGTACCATAGAATTTTGTATGAAGCAAATATATTTTATTATTGACGAGTCCTGGTTTGATCCCATGTGCTCTTGCACTGTGTATAATTCCCGATAACTGAAGATGGCCAAATAAATTCAGGCCGAAACATCTTATCCTGCGAGTTTTATCAACCTGGACAATTCCAATTTGGCTGATATCTCCAATTCTCCACTATAATCACATCACAGCCACAACTTCAAAAGCAACTAAATTTTATATTTACAGAAATTTGGGACCAATAGTTTCAATTAAAAGTTGAAAGTTATGAAACTTTCTCTTACATTTCAATTTAAATTAATTTTGTGGTTAAAACCAATTTTGGACGGACCAGTGCCCTGGTCAAAATCTAAAAAAGTGGTTTTGTTAACCACCCTGGAAAAAATTAATTACTTATTTTAAATTAAAATTATTATATATTTATATATACAAAATAAATAAATGAACTTTATTCAAATAGGAATAAATATTAACAAAATACAAAAGTTTATTTATTTATTATATATAATATAAATTATATATATAGGCCTATACATTTAATTAAAGTTTTGATTTTATACTCACTTGGGCATCTTTGAATTTTTGTTTTTATTTTTATTATTTAGACGTATTGTATTTACTTTTTCCGCGACGTTTCTGAGGATTCTTTGACAATTTATCATCAGAACCGTTTGAAGTGGAAGAATCACTATTTAAAAAGAAAAATAAAAAATATATATATATATATAAAAAAATTAATAAAATAAATATTAAATTAATGGAAATTTATCTTAAAAGTGAAACATTCAGTGTTAATAGTGTCATCACCAGAAAGACTCGGATGGATTAGCGTAAAAACATCACAAAAGTCAATTCTAGTAAAAAGGCTCCCAAAAAAAGCAACTTTAGTTCTCGATTAAAAGCCTTTTACAGCATTATAAAAAGAGAATAAATATCTACATACAGACATATATATATGTTCTGGAAGGTTTCCGCGACCGGATGTATGCAAAGATAAGTTTTCTCGGGTTAAGTCGCGTGGGGTGCTGAGATTTACTCGACGTTTCGGCTCTCCTTTTGGAGTCACTGTCCATTCCTCAGAGACAAACCCAGACCTCTGAGGCATCCACCAAACACACCACCAATACACAGACTTGGGGAGTAGGCAGTTTGAGGCCCCGTAGTCAACCTAAACCGAACACAATTACACACAACAAACCTTCCTCCAGCTCTCAGAGACCAATCCACGCCTCTGAGTCATCCACCAAATTGACCTGGGGACCAGGAAGACTGCGACCCCGTAAACAACCCCCCTCCACCATTACCTCCTAACTTCCTTCTCTCTTGAAAATGGCTCCAAAAGGAGAGCCGAAACGTCGAGTAAATCTCAGCACCCCACGCGACTTAACCCGAGAAAACTTATCTTTGCAAACATATATATATATATATAATATATACTGAATGTAAACGAAGAGAATATTAGTTAAGCGATAGGTTTAAACTTTTTTTTTTTGTAGAAAAATATTATTAAGGCCATATAAAATTATTTTCCTTAGTGGAATATATATGGACCCTGTTATGCATTAGTGTGTCAAGAGTCAAAAAATTAAAAATTGAGTTAAGCACGGAATATTGTTTCAATTACAATTACTTGCACAATTGACAAAAAAATTATATATAATCCAATGAAAACAAAAAACTGTAATGTTAATTTTCTCAAAACTCGGTAGGTGGCGCTTGACACACTAATGCGTAACAGGGTCCATATATCATGATAATAGAGCTCTTTCAAAACAAAAGTTTAAACATTTAACATTTAGTAAATAGTAAATAAATTTTGCAATTATAAAATAAAGATTATTTAGATTTAGATTGGTCAAACTACTTTGCACAAACATCCACTTTAGAAACAGGAGATATTCAGAGTTTTCTAACAAAAAAAAATAAAGATTGCCCCCAAGAACTTATTCCCATAGGGGTGGATTTTGCGCAGGTCTCATGGGTCGCAAAAACTAAAAATATCGTATTTTATATTATCTTTAATAAATAGCTGTAAATATTAATAAAAATATATATATTCGTTTGATTCATAATTATTCACCGTTTATATTGGAGCGCTTTTTGTTGTCAAAAATTAACCTTTCATTTACTTTTTTTCAGAAAAATATTCTTCCCTGTTCTTTTGATGAAAATGTGCGAGTCGAAAATCATATTCATATTCGCGAAAGACAATGTGGTTTTCCGGCTTTAAGTCTGGTGAATTGTCCTCCAAGTTGATATCACCAGACTTGAAGCGGAAAAACCACATTGTCTTTCGCTTACTGTTCCTTCGCCAAAAAGATCGTTGAGATTGCGAAATGAGTGTGCTATCTTTTCTCGTAGTGGTAGAGCATTATCAGGTCTATTCTCTAAAAACAGACTTTAAAATTTAAAATAAACAAATAGGTGTTAAAAAGTTATGTAAAAACAATCAGCGTTAAAAAATTATATTCACAATCACTTCCTTGCCTCAAATAGCTATTCTGTAAACAAAAACTTTAAACAAACGAAAAGCTTTAAAGCCAAAGCGTTAACATTTAGTAAATGGTGTTGAAAATTAATGTCATGTCTAGGAGGTGCCTTTAATATTTTATCGTGGTGTTTAAAATAAAACGTCCTTAACCTAAAAAAGTAAGGTTATGATTTTGATAGCTTTGAAATAAAAGCAACATGTTAACGTCGCTGTTAAAACTTTGTTTAGAGAATAGCATTTTTTAACGCTGATTGTTTTTACATTACTTTTTAACACCTGTTTGTTTATTTTAAATTTTAACGTCTGTTTTTAGAGAATAGACCTGAATATGACGAATATGAATATGATTTTAGACACGCATTATCATCAATTGAACAGGGAAGAAAATTTTTCTGAAAAAAAATTAAATGAAAGGTTAATTTTTGACAACAAAAAGCGGCGGATAATTATGAATCAACCTAATATATATAATTATAAGAAAGGGGGACCCGGGAACAGCAGTCAGGTGAAATAAAAACCTTTATATATTGTTGCCTAATTTTCGAGTGCTAGTCTCAGGGCAAGCAAACTACTAAACTCTGACAATTTTGCTTGTCCTGAGTGTGACTAGCACTCGAAAAGTCGGCAACAAAATATAAAGTTTTTTTTATTTCACCTGCCTGTTGTTGCCGGGAAAGCTCTCGTCCCTTTCTTCTAATTAAATATCTACCATTTAGAAATTTTATATATATATATATATTAATATAAAATAATTGTGGATAAAATTATTTCAAGAAATTATCGTCACTTTTTTTTTCATATAGTAGGCTGGAATGATTAAATTATGGGGTTGGAGAATAATAACCAGCAGATTCACACGCATCATCTTCAGTACCGCGCTCTAAAATTTAAAAAATAAACGCCTCGGGCTTGGTGTATTTGGTAGCGTGCCTATCTTCTATACCGAACGTGACGGGTTCGGGCCCCAGGCAGTCCGATGTTTTATTTAAGCCATTTGGATACCAAATAGCTTAAATAGAAATGCCTGGAGGACCCCCAATAGATATTATAAATAATAACGGATTATCGTCAGTCTTATATGCCCTGAGTTGCCGAAAAGACTGTGTGAATGTGTATGTCGAAATATCTGCTAAATAAAGGACGTCAGGTGGAGCGATAAATGCTGGTTATTTTCTCCAACCCCATCACTTTTTTTTTTTTTTTTTTCAAGAAAACCCAAGGATTTAAATAATATCAAATTCAAATTTATATCTCTCGCGCGAGGGTGGGGTGAGATTTCAAGCCCACCAGATTTCACTAAAGGTATACAACACAATTAATCAAATAACGACCACGATTACATTCACCGTACCTTCTTGTTAAGCAAATATTAACGGGGGGTTATCATAAAGATATTGTATCCTTTGGGAAATACAAAAAGTAGTGGATGAAGTGAAGAAGTGGTTTATAATGAACTTCTATTAATAGAAGATATGAAAATTTAGGACCTCATCAAACAATCTTATTTATAAATACATGAGTTGTTAATTGAATAAAAATTGAAATTTGTTTTTTAATAATATAGGTATAAAGACGTTATTGAATTAGTGGAGCCCAAACACCGAATTATTGTATTACCAAACGCACCTTCTACGAAATCGACGAGCAGGACTGCGAGAGTCCTCTTGGCTGGAGCTAGATCTTCGACTATTTCGTCGAGAAGATCGAGATCGTGATCTTGAACGAGATCGTGATCGTGATCGAGATCGAGAATAAGAACGTGAGCGAGAACGAGATCGAGAATAAGAACGAGAACGGGATCTGGATAAGGAACGTGCTCTGCAACAAAAATTGGGGAAAAATATCTGGTGAATACATTTAGTTTAGTTGTTTACAATAATAAAATTCAAAGATTTTTAATAATAACTTTTTAAAAATCTGTTATTTTAAGGATAAGTGAACATGCAAAAATCTACCTAAGAGGAAAAAATCAACTCCTAAATATAAAATATGGAAAAAGATAGAGGTGGTACTAACGTTCGCTTTGGAATAATTTAAAAGCGAAAAATTATTCTACGACATGTATTTGGAATACGAAATACTTTTATGGGAAAATTTTGTTCTGTAGAAACCCTATTTAGTATAAATCCAATGATCGGCGGCAGATTAAGGCAATATGTCAAAGTACCACTGCACCATTAAAATAAATAAGCTGTTCAAAACATTTAATACAAAATTTGACAGAAAACTAAAGATGCCGAAAGAATGAAGTTGATATAATGCTTACTGCTGTTAACACTGGTTGACTAGCCAAAAGAACATGTCAGGTTTATAACGATAGTCGGTATATTTAACGTTTCAATTTTCCGTTTGAAATTATAACACACAATTTTTATCCCGATCAATTTTTTTATCACTATTCAACTTTTTTAACAACTATTCACGACAGAAAATGTTTTTATATAATCTTCGTGTAAATTGATCCTTGAATTAAAATACATAATCAATAAAAAGTTTATTAAATGTATGAATGAGTTTATCAATTTCTGAGAAAAAAAAAATATAAATTAAGAAAGAAACTGGGTAAATTTTAAATAAAAATTATTTGAAGTAGATAATTGACCTTTTGGGAAATAGTGGAAAAAATCGGGGTGATCCTACAAACCAGTACTTATTTAGTGAAACATGCAATTTTATCTAGCTACATTTTATATCAACATAAAACAAAAAATGTAATTATAAAGCTAATAAATAACTTTGATAGTGAAACGAAAAGTAGGAATATTTTCGAGACATGTAATGTATAGATGGATATTATAAACAAAGAATGGACTAGGTTAGGTTATTAGGAGGGCTCGGATCGATATGCACTAAAAAACCATAAAATATGCATTTAAAAAGCCCAAAATATGCATTATAAACTCATAATATCTAGAGATTGTTAGCTTAAAAGAAGAAATAACTTTTCTAAGTTGCTTACATTAAAACTACACTTATTGCCTGTTAATTTTAACTTAGAAAATTATCTTTCCACATCACAAGACACTGACAAAGACAACTCCAATTTATTTTATATAAAATAAATGTTTGCAAAGTTTATTTTTTAAAGAAATTTAATTTTTTTTTTTTTTTTATAATAGAAAAATATTATTTCAATACATTTTAATTAAGTCTATTTCCTTAAATTTTCTCGATATGTTTGACAGTGAGAGAGGGTGGGGGTGCGAGGTCAAAAAAGGTTTGAAACCTCTGGCCTACCCTCTCTTCTAAAATTTTTTAAAATTATTTTTACTTTCTCTTACCCTCTATTTTGATTTGCTAACAAACATGGAATAAAAATCACACAAATATGCAAAATATAGCTTAAATTGCCAAATATGCATTTAAACTCTAAAATATGCATTTATATGCAAAATAAGATTTCTCTTCCCCCCCAGGAGTGAAAATAAACTTTTGAACAATAAATAAATCACACCTAACTAAAAGAAATGGAAATCCCAAAAAAAAAACCGAAAAAAATAATGAAAAAAATCGAGTTGGGCTTTTATAAAAAAAAAAACCGGGTTTTTTCCAACCCTGCATTAAAGGCCACTCACTGTACACGATATTGAAGGGTGAAATTATCTCCTACTTACCTACTCCAAGAGGAGACATTGGCAATACTGGATAATTTTTTTAAAACAGGTGAAACTTGAACTCGAAATTATATATTTGTAATCCCCAGATTAACCGATTAGCCATAAGCCCTTTGAATGGATTATATAGTCACAAATAACAATTTAATTAAATGTGAGATGTATATTAAAAGTGGGATAAAAGTCAGCTGACTTCAGAATAGACTGAATCCAGATAGATAGCGGATCACTATCAATATTAATCTCCAAAATCTCTTAAATAAAATTTTAGAGGTTTTTACTGCATAAAAATCCGGGGTTTAATAATAAAATTAAAGTAAGGAGACGTCAATGATAGTTTTGAAAGGGGTTATATGCAGAATCCATCAAGTTGGACACTAGCATTAGTATTTAGGTTGGGTGAAGGTTGGAATATGGAGGAAGACGTTTAGAAATATACATTAAAATAAATATATATGTAAGTACTGTAGAAAGAGCAAATAAAGTAAATTCAAGGAGATTCTATAAACGGCTAAAAGTTGTTTGAGTTTGAAGTGTTTAAATAAATAAACTCTCCTGAATGGAAGCATATAAAAAATAAATTTTAAACTTTGATAAATACCTAAAATTTCTAGGAGTTAATCCTTGCGGTTTACGTCCGCCAAGTCGCTGACTTAATGCCGATGAGATGCCTCTTTTCATTGGAAGAATAACCGTTGTTGTTGGTGTAGTGTTGTTAGCGGTTATCACATTCGTTGGTGTTGTATTTTTTTGAGCAAGGGCAGCTTGCACTTTTGCTTGAGCCTGTGCAGCGGCAGCTGCAGCTTCCTGTGATCTTCTTTCAGAATGAAGGGTCGGTAATGGCTCTTGATCCCAATCTTTTTGCCAAAGTGAACCATCATTTGCAGCACGAGTAATTTTCCCTTTAAGGATAATTTCTACTTGATCTTTATCAACGGTTTCTTTACATTTCTGATAACATCGATTCACGTAATTCCTAAAAGGATAAGAGAATCATCAGTTAAATCAATAAAATACTGTTTTTTTTTATTTATCACCTATTAACCCTCACCGCACCTTCTGGGTCGAAAACGACGATTTTTTCTAAATAGAATCTAAACCCTAGATCCAAAAAATCCCATTTTCTCTGAATTCATTCTTTTCATTTAAACACTTAAGTTAATTAGATTTAAAAATTTTTTTACAATCGAATAATAGCTTTTTTTTTACACTCAGCCGCTTATAGGTCTTTTTCGACCCATCGTCTTTATGACCAGGAATTACCGGCCGTATTTCGGTTAATATTTGGTCTATAAATTCGTTTGAAGAACCAATTTTTAGCCAAGTTCTACAACATCGCATTGGAGTAAGGTGAGCAAAATATGTTTAGTTTTCGAAATATAAGCGAAAAACTGAAAAAAGTTCAAAATTTTGGCCCCAACCCCCCCTCCAACCATGGAGGATTGTTTACGGGGTTGCAGCTTTGCAAGCCCCCAGGTCCATTTGGTGGATGGCTCAGAGGCTTGGTCTCTGAGAGCTGGAGGAGGGTTTGTTGTGTGTAATTGTGTCTGTGTTCTGTTTTGGTTGACTACGGGGACACAATTTGCCTACTCCCCAAGTCGAGGTATTGGTGGTGTCTTTGGAGGTTGACTCAGAGATGTGGGTTTGTCTCTGAGAACTGGGGAGGGGTTGGTTGTGTGTGATCTGGTTTGTTTTTGGTTTGGGTAGACTTTGCGGCTTCAATCTGCCTATAAAGCTGCAAAGTCAACCCAAACCAAACACAAACCCGATCACACACAACCAACCCCTCCCCAGTTCTCAGAGACAAACCCAAACCTCTGAGTCAACCACCAAAGACACCACCAATACCTCGACTTGGGGAGTAACCAGATTGAGGCCCCGTAGTCAATCCAAACAGAACACAGACACAATTACACACAACAAACCCTCCTTCAGCTCTCAGAGACCAATCCACGCCTCTGAGCCATCCACCAAATTGACCTGGGGACCAGCAAGGCTGCGACCCTGTAAACAACCCTCCGCCATTATTACCCCTAAGCCCCCTTCTCTAATGAAAATGGCTCCAAAAGGAGGGAAGCGAACCCGGGACCTCGGCGCGAAAAGCTAGTGTCTTCTCTCTGAGCCACGGGTCACGAGCATTAATATATATTAAAATTTATTTAATTATTTATTTAATAATGCCGATACTTTAAAATAAAATGTGAAAAAATTTAAATTTTAAAAAATATACATCTAAATGACCCTGAAGGGATTTAAACGAAAAGATTTTGAAGGTGCGGTGAGGGTTAATAAAAAAAATTTTAAACTTACTTTAAACTATCAGGCCATTCTTCAGCTGAATGTCCATTGTTTGTTGAATTTATTCCTTGATTTTGTTTAAATGTCCCAGAAACTGAACCAAGATTTGCCAGTTTGGTGAGACCAAATGAGGGAGAAGAAATTATTGATGTTTTAGGTAGGGATATTGAATTTGTTGAAGTGGATGAATCGGAAGATGGAGGTGGTGGAGGAGGGGGTGGTGGAGGAGGAGGTGGGGGCGGCGGTGGTGGTGGAGGAGGAGGCGGTGGCGGCGGCGCAAACCTGGGTGGGCATTCACCAGGTAAAGGTACCGAAGCGAAATTATTACTAAACATCATATTATTTGCATTATTACTCTGATTATTATTATTATTATTATTATTATTATTATTATTTTGATTATTTTTATTCTTTTTTCGCTTTTTCTTGCCACCGCCCCCACCTCCACCCTGTTGTTGGTTTTGTTGATTACCATTTTGATTGAAAGGTTTGAATCCTAGTCCAGTTTTTTTATTTGGTAAATTAAATTTAATTGGGGCGAAACCTAAAAGCAAATAGAAATTAATTAACATTTCTATATATTAGCCTACAGATAAGAGAAAGTAATAAACCACTGTTTAAAGTAGTCGAATACCATGGTTTTAATTATCGTGAATTTAGGAATATAATTTAATACCAAAATTCTAATTATTGAGATTCAAGATAACAAACACCAATTGACAAAAGTGACTTTCAAAAAATCAGGTGTATCAAAAAAGCGCATCACACAACTTTCTCTTTATATTGATATTCGATAGTTGTGTGATGTGCTTCCACTCCAGATTTTTTGGGGTCGAGATATATTTAATTTTGGAGTTTAGGCTTTCACAGTTGTTATCATTAGTAAAAGAATTAGATTTTCGATTTAACTGTGGTTTATTTGTAAAAATTACAATGTTTCGGCCACTCATTCGGTGGCCTTCTTCAGGTACAATTCAGCTTTTTTTTTCTCAACCAGTTCAATTGAGATCGTCACAGATGTAACAACCTTTGTAATCTTAGTTGAATTGTACCTGAAGAAGGCCACAGAATGAGTGGCCGAAACGTTGTAATTTTTACAAATAAACCACAGTTAAACCGAAAATCTAATTCTTTTACGAGATATATTTAGTTTCCGATTGTATAGTAAAACCCAAGAGGTAAAATTCATAATGAAAGGAGAAATATTTATATTTTGTTACCATGAGAAATATTTCTTCTAACTTTCCTACCTAGTATAAGATTAAAGCGTGCCTCAAACAATTTTGGGGAGAATCATTACTATATATATATATATATATATATATGAGAATATATTATTATGGGAATTTTTAATTATAGACCATATTTGTTATTAATTATTTATTAAAAATATAAATACTGTACAACATAGAGTTCAGTAGATATAGGAATAATCCGGTATATATTGTTTGAATACTGTACAACGTTTTAACTGAAGTATAAGCTAAAAGTTCAAAAATTCATAAAGAGGTTTGATAAAGTATTTGTAAAAAAAAGATGTCAAAGCAAACGAAACGGTGTACAGTAATTTATATTTTTAATAATTAATAACAAATGTGGTCTATAATTAAAAACTCCCATAATAATAATAATATTCAATAATAATCAATGAGTGGAGTCTATTGAAAAGTACCTGTATTAGAAGGTTGATTAAAATAGGGCGGTTTTTTTGGGAGTGTATCAGTACCAGGAGGCGGAGGGTCTTGTTCATCCTCATCTTCATTATTACTATTTGGCGGAGGTCCCGGAGGTAGAGGAGGCATTTCATTTTGAGGAAAACATGTGCGTTGTTCAGAAGATTGCTGCTGCTGCTGCTGTTGATTTTGAGAATAATCCACTGAAAATATAATTAGTTATGTAATAAAAATAAACTATGATTTATTTATTTAAAAAAAAATTTTTTTTTTAACTTACTCATCATAGAATTATGCATTTGATTCTGCATTCCATTTTGCATCTGTTGGTTATTATAGTTCATGGCCTAAAAAAAAAAAAAGAGAAACTTGGTATTAATAAAAATAATTAAACTAAGAATATTATTCTATGGAAAAAATTGAAAAATTTTAAAAAACCCAGACATAGATATATAAATATATATAAAGCCTTGGCCAAAAATTTGAGGCATACCTATAAAGTGTGCATAACAAAATTATTTCTTAAAATAAACTAAAATTTTAAATTAATTTAATAAAATTTTTATTTAACGCGTGAGTATCTTATTTCAAAAGTCGAAAAACTTGATACATAGATAAAAGTTTAAAAAAAGGTCTGTGATTGACTAGTTTATTTTTAATAAAATTCTTTTGCTTGAAAATGCCAAAAAAAAGGGAACTTTGTTTGGAAAAACGTGTACTTTCTCTTACTTCTATATAAAGAGAAAGTATTGGATCAAAACAAATAAAAATTAAAAGAATATCAAAATCTTTACGTGAAAAACCTACAGGCTATCATGTACTCAACGAGGACAGATGCTATATATATATATATATGGGTCATTCCTGTGAAAACGCATATTAACAAGTCACAGGTCTTTTTTTTTTGTTAAATACTACTTATATTGTTGTATATTTTTGAAAATTACAGCTAATATTAACAATAAATAAAAGTAAGTAATCAACTTTAATAGTTTAACATGAAATCTAGTATTAAAAATGTCCCCAGGCTATGATTTGTCATGTGCGTGGACTGTCACAATCTCAGATTTTGATCAAGAACTAGAATTTTTTATTTATATTTAATTAAATTTGAGGAAACAAATTATAAGTCAAATAATTTAAGTAAAAACAAATAAGATAATGAAGTGATTATATAAATAAAAAAATTTGATTCACTTTATAACCAGTGGTATAGTGTCACAGGATTCAACATCATGTCCGTGGACACACTTGATTTTATAGGTAAAAATACTAGTCTCTCGTTTGACTCTAGCAGTACTTGTTGGAGAAGAAGGGAAGCGATCTAGGATTCAGACAGAGATGATCTGTTGTGTTGCCAGTTTTTTTAGAAATTTCCCAATTAAAGTTAAAGTGTAAACCTCAAGTCATCAGGTCTGTGGTCAAGATAAAAGTATTTAACAACATTTTTAGCTTAAAAAATATAAATAGTGCTTAATGAGCTTGACCGTTACCTTTATATTACTTATGATGGCAAGTACTAAACATAACTATCTTTAATAATTGACTCACCAGGACTGTAGAATATTTAGTTGAGGAGTAAAGGTCAATTCAGTCCGAATTATTTATTAATTATTATAACTATCTTTATTTGATTTATTTCATAAAAGTATAAATTTAAAAATTTCAGCACTGAAAATATGCGTTTTCTGAGGAATCACCCATATATATATATATATATATATATATATATACTGGGTATATTCAATGTTTTCAACAATGACGATTTGCTGCTATTTAATTCCTTTTATTTGAGTTGTTATTAAAATGTTTTGAATGATGCTAATGTTTTTTGTTTATGAAAGATTCTCAAATAACTAAAACGTACAGTAGTTTTCTATTTGTGTCTATTCAACACGTCAACACAAGTCGAAAGTTAGTTATTTATTAAGACTACTAGGCCTACTAACGAATGGTTTTAACATAGTGGATACTTGAGTTAGATCTAAAAGAGAGATTCCTGAGACATTTTAGCTAAAAGAATAAGTGAAATTACTATCAAACCCTGGTAAAAACCAGTTAGAAAAGTCACTCAGATTGTTGACTAGGAAGAAAAGACATATAATATAAATATTAATTATTAAAAGATTTTAGAATCGTAATAATAAATATATTATATATTTAAATACACTTACTTGGTAATAATAATAAGGATTATTATATGGTTGGCCATACCTGAAACAAAAATAATTTTAAATAAATTATAATTTTCAATAAAGAGGCCCATACACACAGCAACTTGTTGTTCAACTTGGTTGTGTTGTGGGTCAAGTTGATGTGTGTGTGGCATGTTGGGCAAACCAAATTTAAGTTGGTCAAATATGTTGGCCAACCAAGTCGGATAACAAGTTTGTACAACAAGTTGCTGTGTGTATGGGCCCCTTAAAGGGGCCCTTACACGATCAGTCAGTATTTGAGCGTAATGGCGTTTTGACTGAATATGACTGATGGCCGTTTTCTTTTTGTTTTTCATAGTTACTTAGTTAATTTAGTTAAGAAGAAAAATTAGTGGTTTCCCACAGTCTAACGAGCTAAAAAGAACTTGATTCTGACTGGTAGTCTGAATGATCAGTGTAAAATTATACTTGAATGAAGAAAATACTGATGGTTGGACTGATCGTGTAAAGGCCCCTTAAGAGTCAGAATGAAACAAGAGTTTATTATCTTAAATAAAAATTTTCCAAAATAAATTAATTTCAACATAAATTATTCTGAATCCTGAATATGAGAGAAAAAATCTGATATTTCTTTGTATATGGCTGTAAAGATTTTAAAAATTTTGACAATAAAACTAGGATTCCTTGTACAGTAAGAGACAATACCCACCCATGCGTTTTCTACTTGTGATTATTGTTTTTAAAAAAATACTATATTTTTTAATGGAAACTTTCAAACCTAGAAAATTTCAAATAAAGATTTTCATTTTCTTTTATAAAAACAATGAAATAATCACAAGTAGAAAACGCATGGGTGGGACTTAATATTGTGTCTCACTGTACATCATTCCTTTATAAAAAGTGAATTACTAAGAAAAGCTAGAAGGATTTATAGAATATGCAAGTATTTACAAAATTCTAGCTGTCGATATAATCAGTTGTCTATTTCAATTCAAACGATTTTATTTAGTATATTATAAGGGGAATTTATAAAAATGATATTTCACTCTCTAATATCAAATAAAAGGATTGATATATTGTGGATATAGTGGAATGGCAAGGATTCACTTAGGGCAAAGAATTAGTGGCTAAAATGTTGTGTTGTTTTTGGACAAACTAGATTTTAACAGAAAAATATTCTCGTTTTAATTCATTTCCACTATATTGTAGGAAAATAAAGTTGATTAAAATTTTAAATAATTATTTCAATACCAAAGTAAAAATAAGAGTAGATGCCACCATCAATATCAACATGTATAATATTATATATATAATAATAAACTTTTTATCAAAAAAAAAAAAAAAAAAAATATATATATAGAAAGCTAGCGGTAAAATCCTTCAATAACTCTAATAAAAAAAAAAGCGTTGTAAAAATATTTCAACTCACCCATAAGAATACATTTGTTGGTAAGGAGGATATTGCCATGGACTCGACATTTGATTTTGTTGTTGTTGAATTTGAGAAGAATTATTTTTTTCTTCCATTGTACCTGAAAAATGATTATTTATAATGGAAACAACTAAATTTTTGATGATCATTTTAAATATTAAATGGCATTCAAGCATACGCCATTTTGTATATTCTTTATATAATAAAATCGATAAATATTATTATTACCTTTCCAGAGAATTGGGTTTTTAAAATTTAATCCTTTCTTTTATAAATAAATATATTAAATATTATAAATAAATACGTGGAATAAGATTTAAAATTAGGATTAATTAATATTTGATAAATTTTCATTTATATATTAAAAGTTCACATTTGCATTAGCAAAGAATAAAAAATGTCATGGAGATATAAAAAGAGATGCGAGCATTGATGCAAAAAAACAATGGCATCTCCACGTACTAGAAAAAAGTTTAAAGATTTAAAAAATAAAAATTATAAAATTTAATTTATAATTTTTCTATAATAAAAAAGTAAAATTAATATATTATTAAAAGATATATATAAATGCGACATTTATAAAATTAATTAATTATTTAGAATATTTCTGTGATAATATCAAAAAAAAGAATATTTAAATTTTAAATAAAAATAATTTTTCAAAATTAAAATGGTTAATCCCTTATTTATTTATTTATTTGTTTATTCCCTGGGTTAATCTCTAGAAAAAAATATCGAATCCATCAGTGGGCCCTTGACTAGTTCACTAGTTCGCTCTTTCGACATCAGCTCTACGTTCATGATTCTTTCGTTCTTTTCATTTGCGCGCGCTATTTGTTTCGTTAATCGTGTCGTGGCGCCTTATTTGTTTTGTCACTAGTGTCCTTTCGGTTCGGTCAGAAATCGTTCAGTTCGAAGCTATTCGGTAGCCCTTAAAAATAAATTTGCTAGCCCGAAGGGCTCCTTCATGCTTAAAAATGTCCACACACACACAGACAGGCCATTTTTTGCTGATCCCACTTTTTTGGACTCGGGGGACCTCAAGACATGTATTTCCATCAAAATCTCGACATCGAATTTTTGACATGATCGCAATACTTTCTCACTATGGGGTCGTCCACATATTATTAAGAACGCGTTAAAGGGGGAGGGGGGTTGGACAAAACGTTACTAATTGTGACATGGGGGACCCGGGGGGTTTCTTTAAGTGTGACATAACAATCCAAAGTTAAATTTATAAAATTTTTTGAAGAAAAAAAAAAAAAGGTAAAATAATATGAATTTTGTATAAGAAATTTTATTCGGGGGGGGGGGGGGTAGTTCTATGTTGTGACATGATATTTGTAGGGGGGTTTGTTTGTATGTGACTAACTGTGACATAGGGGAGACTAGAAAATCGTCATAAAAGGGTCGACCCCTAATCAGTATAATACATAGTTAGGGAAGAGAAAGTAAAAAATGTCTTTTTAGCTTCTAAGGCCATTCAAACTCCGCACCTATTTATTTCTCTTGATTGGTAACCATTTCATTTGAAATAAAAACGTATTATGCAATGTTGCACATTTTAGAATGAAGGTTGACCAAAGAAGGCCCTTAATCTTTAATCCTCCTTAGCATAGAGGTAAGTTGAAATAACTCGGGAAAGTCAACTAGAAAAGTGTAGTATGTGTACTCTTGTATAATAATAACAACATTGACGCCCTCGGACTTGGTCTAGTGGCTAGCGTGCTGGCCTTTTATACAAAGGATTCGAATCCCAAGCAGTCCGATGATTTTATTCAGGGGCGTATATATAAATTTTTTCGAGGGGGGAGGGGGGGCCTGAACTCAAAAATTTTTCTGCAGAAAATTTTGTTTTAAGAAACTAAATTTTTTTTCACACGAAATTTTTTGCGGAACATTTTTTTCTTTGAGGAACCAAAGATTTCCATCCTGGGGAAAAATTTGTTGCGCTGATGTCTGTATATACCTATATATGTATGTATATGTGTTTGGGAAATTTCGGGGGGGGGGGGGGAGGGCGCGGGCCCCCCTTATATAAGCCCCTGATTTTATTTAAGCTATTTGGATACCAAATGGTTAAAATAAATACGGTCGGGGCCTAAATCTCGAAAAAGACCTTAAACAAATTAAAAAACATGTAAAATTAGTAAAGACCGATTTTTAACCGAAAGAGAAAGCGGAAAAGAAACTTTACTCCCCAGAGGCGTAATTAGGGGGGGGGGGGGAGTAAGGAGCCGCACGCTCCCTTGACACACCACATGTTCAATAAATGTATCCACTTTGAAGAGAAAATATTTTTATTTAATGAAAAAGAATAAAATCATTAGATTACATAAACTTTTAAAAAGTTTTTTAAGTCACAAACTATTATTGTTTCCCTTCATCATATTTGACATGAAATGATTGAGTAAGAACAAAGGACCGTAAATCGAACATAAAACACTGATATAAATAAATGGCTAATTTTATTCTCCTCAATCATATGATATCAAACAAAATCGATTCAATCAAATTATTCAAAGAAAGTAATATTAGTCGAGAGATAAAAGAGAAAGGAACATTTAAAAAAATGGAAATTAGGATAATTAGATATTGAAATTCGATTTTGTGAAAATATTCAATAACCATAAAAAATTAATATATTTTTACTTTTCTTATCTCTATATATTAATATATAGAGAAAATATTGGTTTACTGTCAAAAGTTCAATGTCATATTTTGATGGATATACACGTTTTGAAGTCCCCTGAGTCCAAAAAAAAAGTGGGATTAGTTAAATGGTCTGTGAATGTGTCTGTTTGTGTGTGTGTGTTCAATTTAAAGCATAAAGGGGGGTTGAAATTTTATATTTAAGTCAGGCACCCCCCCCCCCCATATTGAGGCGTGAAAATAAGCTTTTAAACATATTCGGTCAAAAGTACTTTTTCATTTTTTTTTTTTTTTTCTCAAAATTCGCTCGAACGATTTTGATTAAAATTCAAAAATCAATTATTTTTTAGATGCCCTTTAAAATGTATATTCTCATTTTGCCATTGAAATCTTTTGAAGACCACTTTACTCTTGTACTTCATAGGAAATATAGGAGAAATCGTTATCTCGCATGTTTTCGTTGCGAAAAAGGGAACATGAATTGAGTATAAAAAATATTAAAACGTCGACAGCTCTGAGTTCTCATGCGATTGAATTTATGCATGGATTTGACTTTGACAACGCAGTCATTCTGATGAAGGTGGACAACACATATAAACGTCTGGTAGCAGAAAAATGTTTTATAAAAACATATGGACATAGGGCACTAAACTATCAGACTGATTGTATTGGCCTTAGCAATGTATATTTGTCCATCTTGAATAATGTAGACGCCCAGATGTAAATATTTATAAAAAATTGTTTATAACTTTATTTGTAATTTGAAAATATATTATAAATTAATTTATTAAATTGTCATTTGCAAATAAATAATGTGTTTTCAAATAGGTCAAAGGCACGCTTTTGTGAGATTTCGTTTTTATTAAGATGTATTTTGGGTCAATGTACTGAGGGTTCATTGCTTCCCCAGTATTTATCATATAATAACTGTATTTGATAATTAAATTTTATATACATTTGAGACTTGGCCGTGTTGACTGATGAGCATCTGACAACTGATATGCAAATTTTGTATTTTTTATATAATTTTGTATATGTTTATATATAACAACTCTATCTGCATCTCAATGGTGTGCATCTTGAGATTGCCAATAATGTAAGATCTGATGTTTTTTATAATTTAAAAAATATTTTATGTTGTTGTATTACAATTATTATTTATGCTCATTTCAGCTCTAAAGAACTGATGATGGTTTTATCTAATTAAACCCGAAACGTTTTCTGATTGGAGATTTTTATTCGATAGAGGCTCCTTTTTTGGCTGACATCCTCTTTTCCTTCATCATTCTGAAATCGTTATTGGTTAGCCGGCATGTTCCTGGCGGTGGCAACACACCGAACTTGTTTTGCCCAATGGTTGCCTATGTTCTAGGCTCTGTTGATTTCTTTTTCTCTTTCAAGGTCGTTCCGTTATTTTTTTTCGTCGACATAAATTGAATATTTAAATTAGTTGATAATTATTATCTGTCAATATTTATATAAATTAATTGGTTGTCAATTATTTATCGTTTTATTAAAGTACTTTTATCTACACCAGGTGATAGAGACTCTTTTATAATTATTTCAAATAAGGAAAAATATTAAACAAATTATTTGTTATCTGTTATGACTAAGTGTATATATAATGGAAATTGATGAGATGCTCATGGCGTTTTGAGATATCAATTGTTGAATTTAATGATTTTCTTCATAGGAAAGGTGAGGGGTGGTTTTTCAAGACTATGAATTAGGCTTTTCTGCTTAATTTAAATTCAAATGGGATCTTTTAAAGATTAATGGAAGCACAGGCGAAGGAGAACAAAAGAGCCTGTGCCAAATATGTTTGTGAGCTTGTGAGGAGGTTTCACGGGGAGCCACGAAACGCAAAGACTGCTGAAGGCGATCATGAGGCTCATTATAATTATCAATAGGCCTATATAAATAAAGCATTCAACTGAATAGTGATTACGAGTAGGGGTGTTCGATTATGGAAAAAAATAATCGACTATCGATTATGAAAAAAAAAATAATAGATTATACTTTTTTTCCCCTAGTAAAATTTCCATCTTTCCCTCTCGTGAAAATCATTTGACCTTTTTTTTTTTTTTAGTATACAAGTCTCATCTCATCATTTCAAACGCATGTTTCCCGAAAATAATCGATTATGAAAAATCTGGTGTGACTGGTCGTACAAGATCTTTTGTGTGGACATATATTCAGTTTCCGTCAGTACGGTACATTCAAATTTCAAGATGTACATTGGAGCGAATTTTGAGAAAATCGAAAAAAATTAAAAACGTGCATCAGTAAAGTACTAGTACTCTTTTTTGGATTTTGTTCAAAAGCTTATTTTCACTTCCCAGGGGGTGCCTAACTTAAATATAAAATTTCAACTTCCTAGCTCTTTTCGTTCTTGAGATATTTTGTTCACAGACAGACAGACCATGTCGCGAAAACCACTTTTTTGGATTCAGGGAACCTCAAAACGTGAATATTCATCAAAATCTCGACATCGAATTTTTGACATGTCCAATAGTTTCTCTATATATATTCAGGTAAGAGAAAGTAAAAATGATCGAAATAATCGATTATTTTTTTAATAATTGATTATTTTTTAAGAAAATATTCGGTGAATAATCGATTATTTTGCACAGTCCTAATTACGAGTTCACCATGCCAAAATTGATGCAGCTCTTTGTCAAATTGTTAGAGGTCCGAATTGCTTTTTATTTAGTTATAAATTTTTTTCTATTCTCTTTTCTTGAAATCTTTTTCTCGAGGCCATTTAGACCCCGTCTCTATATTGGTTGCCAATTAAATTGAAATAAATTGTCGCATGAAACGGGATGCGAACCCGCGACCCTTGGTGCAGAAGTCCAGCACACTAACCACTGCATTAAGGCCCGAGTTCACAGTTGATTATTTTATTCATTTCGCTAAGTGTTTTTTTTTTTTTTTTTTTTTTTAATTATTCTAATCAAATTTCTATTTATTGTTCTATAATTACGAAATGTCCTTTGAATTAGTAATCCTTATCTATAAAACAAACTCTATAATTAAAAAAAAATTTATTTTAAAATGATTAAAATTATTTTTTTTTTTCGATAATAAATAATTTATTTCAAGATGGTTGGCTTAAGTATATTTCAAGCGAACAGAGTGTCGAGAATGCACTTGCATGGATAATAAAAATGGTAATGACTTGTGACCGAGGTTTAAAGCATAGTAAATTTGGAAAGGGTATCGAGGGATTGATTTTGTCGTCGTCGGAATAGTGGTTGGTGAATGGGCCGTCGGTGGCGACGGCAGCGGCGACGAAGGCAGGCGCCTGCGTGTCTACAGTAAGCCCCCTCTCAGGCTATCGATCGTCGACGATCCCCACCATCATCGCCCACCACCACCACCACCACCACCTCAGACCGTTGCCACCGTCGCCGTTGCAGTCCTCTCGACCGGCAGTCGGTTTCCCTATGGCGCCCAAGCCCATAGCCCGGGATTCCACGCCACGATGACATCGTCGCCGGGTGTTATCGTTGTTGTATGATGTCGTCGTTGTCGGCGTCCGGCGTGGTCGAGCGTGCCAGTGCAGAGCTCAGCAAACGTATCAATGGCCTGGCGTTACGCGGAGGCGCTAGTGGTAGTGCCAGTAGTGCTAGTGCCAGTGCAGCAGGCCGACAACAGCATGCAGCTGCAGAGGACGCAACAACAGCCGCAGCTGCTGCGTGTACTAAACCGACCAGCGTGATGGAACGCGTGACCAACGTCCTATGCGGCGGCCCCGACAAGCCCTCCAGGCCAATGTCAGTCTTTATTTCAATATATATTTATTATATGACAAGCAATGCATTAAGGTTACCAGAACACGTTTGCTTCACCATTATTCTGTTATCCGTCAGTTTTGGTATATAGTCATAGCGGGTTCCTAAATCGAAGCGATTGTACAAAATTGTGTAATACGGATACTAATTATATTTCGGAAATAATAGCAATATTTGAAAGAAATCAGGATTGAAGGTAGTTAAAACAAAAGGGGCAGAATATCTCTAATTGTTCTCAGGTCAAAAACGTGTATTTCTGTTAAAATATTATTTTTTGCTATAGCAAAACTATCTTATTATGTATGGATAATTGAAAGTAATCTGAAAACGACATACATATTATAACAGAACTGTAAATTAATTTTTTAATCAAAATAATAAATAACCCAGGTCAACAAAAAAAAAATTTTTGTTTCTGTTCTAATGCTGGAATTCTGATTATAGATAACTTGAAATTCTATTTTGTTGTTTTGTTTTGTTGTATTTGTTATTGTATTTAAATTTGTATTGTGTTTGTTGGACCTAGCCACCGAGTCAAAATGTATTTAGTTTCTGACAGTGCGGTACATTCGGTTTTCAAATTTACTAGACGCAAAGCCCCGCCTTCGGCGGGGCTTTCCGTCTAGCAGGGGGCTGCGCCCCTGGACCCCCTTGCTCGCCTACTTATATACATACCGGTACATACATTTTCCCTTTTCATTTTTATATGTAGAGATTATTTTAGCGGTTAATTATTCATGAACTTAAGATTTTTTGTGAATCATATCCTTTCCGGGACTCTCCCGGTACACAGACAAAAAATTTACCCCGATATTTTAGAATTCAAAATGTAAATAAATAAAAAAATCTGGTGTGACTGGCGCACAGCACACAACTTTCTCTTACCTTCGGTAATCGAAAGTTGTGTACTGTGCTTGTCACACCAGATTTTTTGTTTCGACATGTATTTAGTTCCCGGCAGTAGGGAATATTTGAATTCAGATGTAAAATTTATAAGTATGGGAAAATATTTATGTTACCATGGCAACCATTTCTCCTATCTTTTCTATGGGGTACAAGAGTAAAGTGGTCTTCAGAAGATTTCAATGACAAAATGAGAATATACATTTTAAAGAGAATCTAAAAAATAATTGATTTTTGAATTAAAAAAAAAAAAAAGCGGAGCGAATTTTGAGAAAATCGAAAAAAACTGAAAAAGTGCATCAGTAAAGTACTAGTACTCTTTGATCGATTTTGTTCAAAAGCTTCGTGTCACGTCCCATGATGGTGCCTAACTTAAATATAAAATTTCTACCTCCGAGCTCTTTTCGTTCTTGAGATATTTTGTTCACAGACAGACAGACCATGTCGCAAAACCACTTTTTTGGATCATGGGATCTCAAAACGTGTATATCCGTCAAAATCTCCACAACGAATTTTTGACATGCATCCAATACTTTCTCTCTCTATATATAGGCCCTATATAGAGGCAAGAGAAAGTAAAAAATTAATTTAAAAGTGGAGAATATGATTTTTGTAGTGAGACACTTAGATCTTGTTTATTTGTTCATTTTAAGAATTAAATTTATACCGCAATTTTTCGAATGTTTTATACGACTCCGGAATTTCTATTTGTATAATATTCGCGAATTCTTTACTTGTTCATGTTTACTCTAAAAAGATAAGAATTTATTCACTCTTAAAAGAATTTAGGACATGGAGTGAGTAAGGGCTCAAGTCAAAGAAGGGAATACTAATATTCAGAAAAAAAAACTTTCTGAGGTCGTTGTTCTTATATAGGCCTATTTACTTTTTTCTCTTTTCGTTAAAACAATCAATAAAATCAAGTATAATTTTCAAAATAATTTAAAGGTAGCGGTCTAGAATAACACCTTTTTAGAGTGAGCACTTTTCAAAAATTTTCGGAGCATTTAATAGTAGTCTATATAATTTTGAGAAACGAGAGAATTAGAAGAGGAAAAAAAAAAGAATTTGAGACATTAACATTTTGAATAATATCTTCAGTAAATGAGTCATCGGTATTAATCAATTAATTAAAATTTTATAACTGGATAACCTTAAATGGGCCCTCGGGGTTTGCTGTAGAGGTTAGAGTGCTAACCTCGTAAACCAAAAGCCGCGGGTTTGGACCCCAGGCAGTCCGATGATTTTATTTAAGCCATTTGGATACCAAATGGCTTAAATAAGAATGCCAGGACCCCCAATATGTATATTAATCTCTATAACGGATATCGTAAATGTTTTAAATGGCCTAAGTTGCCGAAAAGACTGTGTGAATGAGAAAAAGTGTGAGTGTTTAAAAAAAAAAAAAAAAAACCTTAAATGACCTCAGTAGCTGAGAGGGTAAATTAAAAAAACCTGTTGTAATAACATTAAGAATAACAAAAAAACAAAATTATAAAAAAGGGTAACAAAAATCAAAATTGTCGAGAATAGCAAAAACCCCCTTCATATAGGCAACCATCATTCGAACAAAAGCATTAAACAATTAATAGTCGCCCTTGGGCCAGTGCTAGAGTTTCTGCCTTTTGTGCAAAGGGATTGGCTACCAATCAAATTGAAATAATTAGAGAGAAGGGTCTAAATGGCGTTTGATGCCGAAAAAGACCTTAAATAAATAAATTAAAAAAAAAAAAATACATATCATCTTTTTTTAAAACTTTGTCAAAATATCATAGTCAGAAGAAACACAAAAAACCATATTAGTATTGTCAGTATGTTTAAAAATTTCGAAGGTAGGGGAGCCATATAAGTAAAAAGAATCCCACACCCCCTGAATAAATCATAAATTACCACCTTTACAGCAAAGTATACTTGAATATTCACCAACTCTAGAAATAGAGTATGTATGGCAAGAGTGAATTTTCCCTCCCCCGGAAAAACAAGGGTCATTCTAACTAAACAAAGTTAAAATAAATTACAATTCGAACATTTTCGCTGGATCAGATGTATAAGAAACGGACCGGAGTATAAAAGCCAGCATTTGATGGACTCCTCTCACATGATTTCAATATCTACTTATTATTATTATTATTATTTTTTATTATTCAGTATAAATATACATATACAATATCTACTTATTAAAAATGATGTGTGAGAGGAGACCATCAAATGCTGGCTTTTATTCTCCGGACCTTTCCTTAAAATAAATTTTCAAAGAAATAAAATTATCCCCTCTAACCGGAACTACAGTATGTTTTTTTCGCAAGAAGAAATTTCGCATCTAATGTTAATAATTTAAAAAAAAAATACCTTTGATGGTAACTGAGTTGTAGTTATTCAGGTGAGTCCTCAAATGAGATGAATTAATAAAAAACATGCCTCTGTTCCGGTGGGATGTGGCTACAGAATTCATTAGTAGTATAGTTGTTTTCCCCTTCCTCAGAGGATTCTTTATTGAATATGTTCGGTTTCCTAAAAAAAAAAAAAAAAAAAAAAACTCCCTAGGATATAAATTTTTATTAGGTGTGTTTCAATTGAATGAAAAAAAAAAAAAAAAAAAAATTCAATACACTTGGGTTTTAAATTAACCTAATTTTTGAATTTAACTTATAATTATTAAAATGTAAAATTTATAAGTAGGTCTATGAGAAAATATTTACGGGGCTGGCAAGAAGAAAGAACAACTGCCACCAAGATCAATGTTGTTAAGCAACGCCAAGTGGTGCTGAAAGTCGGGATAGGTGGCCCCCGAAAAACAAGACCATTGAACGCCCGCCGGAAGCCATCGATATTGTATAAATATAATTAATAAATAAATTTATAAAAGTCAAATGGCCTCTGCAGCCGAAATGACTTTCATTAAAAAAAAAAAAATATTTATTTGTTACCACCCAGATAGTCACAGTACGTCTTATGTACGTACATAAGACGAACTGTGCGTCTTATGTACTACATAAGACGACTGTGCTATGGGCTGGCAACCATTTCTCCTATCTTTCCTATGAAGTACAAGAGTAAAGTGTGCTTCAAAAGATTTCAATGACAAAATGAGAATATACATTTTAAAGAGAATCTAAAAAATAAATGATTTATGAATTTTAAACAAAATCTTTGGAGCTAATTTTGAGAAAATCGAAAAAAACTGAAAAAGTACATACATCAGTAAAGTACTAGTACTCTTTGGCCGTTTTAGTTCAAAAGCTTCGTGTCACGTCCCATGGGGGTAGCAAACTTAAATATGCAATTTCAGCCTCCTAGCTCTTTTCGTTCTTCAGATATTTTGTTCACAGACAGACAGACAGACACACAGACAGACCATGTCGCGAAAACCATTTTTTTTTTGTTTCAGGGGTCCCAAAACGTGTATATCCATCAAAATCTCCACATCGAATTTTTGACATGAATCCTACTTTCTCTCTATATATATATATATGTATATTAACATATGCATATAGGTAAGAGAAAGTAAAAAAAAATATTTTCTAATAAAATAGATTGACTTTTTTAAGAATAATATTCTTATATCTCAATAACTTTAATGATTATGGAACATAAATTATTCGTATCAAAAGTGATTAAAGTTTCGCCTACCCTTCTCTACAGTATAATATTTAATTCATTTTAAAACACTCACAAAATGTTCATTTCGTAAAATTACTTTTAGAATATAAACTTGGTTGGCTTGACCATCATCTAAAATTTTTGCGAACTTGCAAGATTTAATTGACCTAAATAATTCAACGGTGTAAATACTTACTTAAGGGTGTGTTAAAATTTATAGGCGATGAAAAACCTAAGTATATAAAATAATACATTAAAAAAATATATAGCTAAATAATTTAATCTTTAGTATAAATCTAATTAATTTCCTTAGCCAGATTTTTAAGGGATGAGGAATTTTTGGACATATTTTTTAAAATTTTCAATGATAAGATTCTTCTGCTAAGAAGCGAAAAGCGGATTTTCCAAATATATTTATTCAATTAACGCTAGTCAGAATATTAATCACTCCCTGACTCGTGTTGTGGTTCTACTATAAATTCTTATAATTACTTCTTAATGAGTGTGGATTAAAGTTTTAAACGTTTGCGACGATGGGAATTCTTTTAAATAAATCTAAGTGGTTAACTTTTAAGAAGTTGTTTATAATAATTTCATCAACTCCATTTAAGTTTCAAAAATTTTTTAAATAAATTATTTATCAAGAAAATGGATTACAATCCTGGCTGTTGGATTAAAAATTTTTAAGATTTAATCATTTAAGATTTTTTATAGCATATATATAGTTCTACCTTTGACTTTTATTTAGTACTTTGACTTTTTAAATGTATATTCTATATTGAAACTTTTCTTATTAATACAATGCAATTTGAATAATAACCTTAAATATGTAAATTAATTTGCTTTCTCAGAAAATCTTAAAAAATGCTGCTAGTTGAATATATACTTCAGTCTGAAATGGGCAAAATCCTTTAAAAAGGATTACTGAATCGATCTCGAGATCTGGAAAGTTCGGACGCTCCGATTCACTAATCTGATCCGGCTGCTGCAAAAGGACTAAGCGATTCGATCTTGCGGTCCGACAATCTCAAAAGATCCGATCTGCTAATCCGATCCGATTTAGAAAAAGGATCGCTGTTCCGATCAGACAATCCAGATCCGCAATCCAAAAATCAGATCCAGACTTGATTTTATGCGTTTAGATGAATCAAAAGGATATACCAGGGGTGCAAATTTATTAAAAAGTAAAAAATTTTGAAGGATGTTGTAAATCCTTTGAAAATGACGCAAAAATAACATGATCCTAGATCCAAAGAACAAAAATGATTTTGACCAAGATTCAAGATCTTACCCAAAAAAAAGAATTTCGATACAGATCCGAAAATCCTGGATCGGATCGGATTTTCGGATTTAAAATCAAAAAGATCGCGATCCTGCCCATCCTTGCATGAAATAATCGGAAAATTACTGTATTCACGTAACAAAGAAAACATAGACCCCCTTAGACGATAAGGGGGGTCTTATTTTGGAAAAGTATAAATTATAATATCTAAAAAATAAAAGATGGATGCAGGATATTTAAATAAATCAATTACATTTATTTTCATTTTCGGGTTAACTTCACTTGTTATTTCTGATATATGTCATAAAGGGATTAGAAATGTTCTGATGAAGTTCATGCCGAAGCAATGCAAGTGGCCCACATTGTTTGTTAATCTGAAAGTGAATATAAAATTAAACTAGTAATTTATTTATATTCGACTATCCATCTCTCGAAAACAGACCTAGTAGTGAAATCACCGAAAAGCTCAACATTAGAATACAATTTATAATGATATTTTAATGACTAGCAGAAATATTTGCCAGGAAAGTGATATAATATGGAACTGAGAAAGCAGCTCGTTTTCAGACCAACAAGTTGATTATTCATCAAAAACTACGGCCTAGCTAACTAACAATACACATGAAACAGTCGAAAATTATTCACTAAACAAGTGGATAAAATGTAAATGAAACAATAAACAAGCTAATTTTATATAAAAATAAAGGGTCGGACTA
The DNA here is from genome assembly GCA_023213315.1 of Euborellia annulipes. Classification (NCBI taxonomy): domain Eukaryota; kingdom Metazoa; phylum Arthropoda; class Insecta; order Dermaptera; family Anisolabididae; genus Euborellia; species Euborellia annulipes. The sequence continues at coordinate 109,171 of JAKCPI010007597.1, forward strand.
AGCCGAGCGCACAACTTTGCTCACCCACTATTCAAGAAAAAAAATAATGCCTTCCCCTCCCGCCCTAATGGTCCTATGTGTTACATATTATATATCATTTTACTCGGGAGAAAGTCTAGTTTCGGAATATATAAAAAAAAAATTATAGGTTATGTAAGAAAAAAATATTGGCCCCCCTCTAGAGCCCCCCTAATGGTCCGATGTTTACCAAAAGCTTTTCAGTTCTTGGACTCTACCCCTAGTTTATGGGTGCAAAATTTCAAAGCAATTGAACAAATAGTTTTTGAGTTTTCGTTGACGAAAAAAATTACCACAGGACAACACACACACACACACACAGACTTCATTCCAAAAACTACTTAAATGGATTCAGGGGACAAAACGTATTTTGGCAGCTTGATAAAAATTTCTATTTTTTTACGATTGCATTAACTTTACCTGCCCAACCTATGGTTGATGGGCAAAGTTAAAAATTGAGACCAGGGTTGACGCCTGAATAATAGGCAACCCATTTAACATTCAGATGAGGAAAACCTTTGTTAAATTTTTTAAGACATTTAATATTTTTTACTTTCTCTTACCTATGTATATATGTATATATATATATATAGAGAAAGTATTGGTTCATGTCAAAAATTCGATGTCGAGATTTTGATGGATCTTCACGTTTTGAGGTCCCCTGAATCCAAAAAAGTGGTTTTCGCGACATGGTCTGTCTGTGGTGGGTGGGTGGGTGGGTGGGTGTGTGTGTGTGTCTGTGTGTGTTCAATTTTAAGCATGAAGGAATTGAGCTATGAGGTTGAAATTCTATATTTAACTTAAACACCCCCCGGGACCGGAAAAATAAGCTTTTAATCAAAATCGGCCAAAGATTACTAGTACTTTACTGATGTACTTTTTCAGTTTTTTTCGATTTTCTCAAAATTTGCTCCAACGATTTTTTTTTAAATTCAAAAATCAATTATTTTTTAGATGCTCTTTAAAATGTATATTCTCATTTTGAGATTGAAATCTTCTGAAGACCACTTTACTCTTGTATTTCATAGGGAAGGATAGGAGAAATGGTTGCCATGGTAACAAAATATAAATATTTTCCCATACTTATAAATTTTACATCTTGAATTCAAATGTTCCGTACTGTCGGGAACTAAATATATGTCGACACAAAAAATCTGGTGTGACAAGCACAGTACACAACTTTCGATTACCGAAGGTAAGAGAAAGTTGTGTGCTGTGCGCCAGTCACACCAGATTTTTTTTACTAGCGTTCTTGTCTCAGAATAATCTCCTTAAACTGAATTTTACCTCTCCTGAGCTCTTTGAAATTTTCAAATTGCCTTTCACAATAAGAGCGTAAAGCCTAATTCAACACCTTTTATATTTACATCCCCTGAGAGTTAATTAAAAAAAAAAAAAAAAATTTAATCAATAAAATGTGAATCAAAAGGAAATGAAAAAAAAGTACGGAACTCTTGTTTTCCCAATCATCCACTCCCTCTTTAATCAATGTGAAGAAAAACGAAAGGCTTAATAATTTTAACGCAAAATTAAAAGATCTTCTAAAACTTTCAATTTCTTCAAATATACTTTTCTGATTTTCTTTGCTTTTTTTTTAATTCTCATTTTTATTAAATAAGAGTTATAATCATATTATAAAATCAACACGACATAAAGTCACGCTATGACCTTCAGTGATAATATTTCGACCTCTAGGTAAATTCATTTATTTATAATTTTTTTTTTTTTTTAGTCAAAATGTTTATAATTATTAACTACTAACATAGGCGTAGCCAGGGGGGGGGGTTCAAACCCCCCCTCCACCCCCCATGAGACCCAAGCCATGACTAAATATTTAATACAAATTATATTTCACATAGGGTAAGAGAAAGTAAAATATAATAATTTACTCTAGCTAAAAACAAACTAAAATCTATATATATAATTCACTAATGTCCGTCTGTCTGTCTGTCTGTCTGTCTGTCACGCTCTATTTAGGCAACTTCCCGTTGGAATTTTGAAATGAAATTTTTTTATGCATAAAGAGGACCTTCTCGGGATTACAGGAAAATTATTTTCATCCCGAAATTCCCATAACTTTTTGAGTTATTAATTTTTAAATTTACGATTTCTCCCATAGGAAATGTATAGAGAAATATTTATGTATTCTTTTCATTTGTGTATTCCATGAATGTAAACAAATCTTCAAGCAGGCACTTTTTTTCTTTTTTTTTTTTTTTTGGAATGGGTGCATAAGGTCCGAAGACCTATAATGACCAATAGTCACATGCAGCCAGGAAGAAAATAAAAACAAAAGGAGAAGCATAAAGGGGAAACTCAACTGCGGGAACTGAGAAGATGCCTGTTGAGGTTAGACTTGAAAGTCTGAAGATTGTAGGTTTTGGGGAAGATAGACTCAGGGAGCTTGTTCCAATCACGGGAGGTCATGGGGACAAAGGAAGAATGAAATTGATTTGTTCTGTTTTGACTGGTTTGGCACTGGTTAATAAATTTATTTTTTAAACAACAGTTTTTTACAGGATATTTTCTTTTTTTTTTAATATCTTGGCTAAGTTAATGCTTTCTATGGGTAGAAAGATATATAATTTTTTTGTCCTCCCCCTCCCAAGGAAATCCTGAAATGACATTCCTGCAGCTGTAAGCCTTTATCACAGGGATGGCGAACCTTTTTAGTCATTCACGTTCAACTTTTTTAGGTGAGTTTCCGTAAGGAGCTATCGTGGGTCACTTAAAAAGCTTGCTGACCCACGGGTCATAGGTTCGCACATCACTGCTTTAGCATATAATCCAAGAATTGTGATGTCAAAGATGCCAAAAAAAAATTTTTTAATAAAAAAAATAAATTTTTCTATATATAAGGCCCTACTCATGTTTCGATCTTTGAAGTAATGTTGAAAAACATATTATATTTATTGAGGGGCAAGTTGTAACTGTACATATTTAGTGAAGGATGTATGGACGCTGAGGCAGCTAAGAAAAAAATGCTCTGAATTCTTTTATCAATCAGTTTAATATTAAAAGAAAAACAAGTTAATAAAAAAATTTGGTGTGATTGAACCCATGTGATGTGAGTTTTTAATCACATCATACAATTTTTTTCTTATTTTTATTATTTCAATTTTTTTTGATTCGTATAATATCTTCATATAATTTATAAATAATCAGTTTCCTTAATAGTTTCCCTTTTTCAAGTTTTTTTTTTTTTTTTTATTAATATCATATCAATACTTTCCTCAATTTCCTATTTTCCATATCTTTTTTTATTGAATGTTTTTCTCTTTCCTGTGTATTGATTCCTCCACTCATGAACTAACAGAACCTTTTTTTTTATATATAGTATTTTACATTACTTCTTATTTCAATCTGTTTAGACCTGTCACCTTTACTCTACTTACTCACTACTTATCATGAATGCATTCTCAATCCACCCTCAACATTTCGTTTATCCTTCCTGGAAATTCCTATTTATCAGCTTTAGAAAAAAACTTGTCTGCTTATTTTCTAAGACAAGTATTCTGTTGTAAATCAGAATTTATTTTCATATCATATTTCAACTAAACTTATTAACCTACTTTGTTAATCCTTTATTTTATCACGTTTAATTAGAAATTTAAATTAGCATTTTATTTGAATTTAGTGGATTTTGGAATATTAGATTTGAATCTTTTTTTTTTAAATAAAATCTTATTAAAGTTTAAAGCACTAAGAAGTTAATAATTAAAATTTTTTAAAATTTAAAGTAGCTGAGAGCCCGTGGCTCACAAGTCAGAGAAGACATTAAATTCTCGTGCCTAGGATCCCATGTTCGCTTTCATTCCAAAGCGAGAAAAATCTATTTCAATTGAATTGACTACCAATCATTTGATATAAACAGGGATGGGGTCTAAAAGGCCTTAGATGGAAAAAACCTTAAATAAATTTAAAAACAAATTTGTATTATAAGATTTATAATGATTGCAAAATCTTATTTGCTGGTACACTACAAATAGAGACTACACAAAGTACAATACAGAACAAATTTATCTTTTTCGCAAAAACCAAAACCAAAAATTTTATATTTTATTAAAAATAAACAATACTACATTTGAGCAATTTTCTCTCTTTTCGTATTCTATAAGAATTGATTTGATGTTTTTAATTTATGCACAACGTATTGTATTGAGCTTAACGTTTCGGCATTTGTACCTTCTTCAGATCGCTCAGGTGATATAAATAATTTGTAAAATAATTTTACAAAATTTAATTTAAAGAAGAATGAATGATATACTACTATATTTTTTTTCCAAAATCCAAAAAATATTTTTAAATATCTACACAAAATTTCAATTAGGAACTGACAGAATTTCTGTTATGGTTTTGCTTAGGCGAAAAACCGGCTTGAAAAGATGGGACTCGTATACTAAGAAAAAAAAAGTCGAATGAGATTCGCACTTAAATAAAATGGCCAAATGATTTTTTTAACAGGGAAAAATGGTGTGATTGTTTGAGACACGAGGAAAAATTTACTAAAAAAAAAAAAATCTTGTTTTGGTCGGGCCTTAATTTCAAATACGGTACAAATAAGAAAAAAATTATTTTGAGAAAAAGAAAATAGGCCATAAACATTTCTATAAAAGAAGAGATGGAAAAGTTGTTAGAAGAAGACTTCATTGAACAAGCAAGAAATTCCACCACTTGACATCTTAAAGAGAAAATAAATAATAAATAGATCAAGTAAAAATTTTGGTGATCCTCACAATTATAACAAGATTTGATATTTTTAAATAGTGATAGTTTTTATAAAATTAATTTAATTTCTTGTAGAAGGTTTGTTTAGTCCTCTAATTCTTAATCGATGTTTGATTCATTAATTTATAACATCATGCCATGTGTTGCATAAATTAGTGACTTGAAAAATGGCATACTGTATTTAATGATCTATTCTTTTGAAAAATAGATAAACGTATTTAAAATATATAGATGGTAAGAGAAAGTAATAATATAAAAATTCAACTGAGAATGCATAGTCAGTTAAACTCTAGGTAAATTAAACAAAAAAATTCATTTTTTAGCTGAATTTTTTAGGTTTAAAAATTTACTTTTTTTTGACATAATTATGTTAAGAGTGAATTGTGTTTTCTAGCAGGCTTGGTCGGCGGACACCTCAGGCGTCTCGACGCGTTGCAGCACCTTTGCCACCTGCAGGTGCACCGACCAGTGCAGCACCGCCACCACCACCGCCCAGACTTCCGCCGCCGCCCTGCCTAGCCTGGGAACAACTCATCCTAGACGAACGATTCCTTGCCAAGTTCTTTCTATATTTTACACCTTGGGAAAGAAAAACTCTCGCCCAGGTAAAAAAAAAATTCAAATAAATCACTAATTTAGTGGGGATTAAACTGGCCTTGGTATATTAAGGAATCTTAAGAAGAATGTATCTTCTAGGTTTAGTCTATGTATGAATAAATCTTTCAGAAATAGAAAATATATTTTTACTGTCAGAACATAAATTATCTCACGGAAGTGGGGAGATATTAATTTTTGAAAATACCCGAGTAACTAATTTATAGAAAATATTTTTTTTATCTAATTCAGATAATTAAATCTCTAAAAAAAATTTAATAACTAATTAATTAGAGAATTGAAAATTGAGAAAAACTCGCATTTTTACAATTCCTTTTGGGGCGATCAACTCCTTGTTTTAATACCTCCTTACGGCCACTACAGGCCTACGGTATATATCTAGGTCACTTAGGATGGGATATATTTTTGCGGCTGCTTCTGTACTGGTATAAAGTTTACACTCCTCTAACGACCATCACAAGATTGTCAATCTTACATTATAAATTGTTGTATAAAACAAATTTTACGAGCGCCTAACTTAAATTTAAAATTTCAACTTCCTAGCTCTTTTCGTTCTTGAGATATTTTGTTCACAGACAGCACACACACACACAGACAGATCATGTCGCGAAAACCACTTTTTTGGATTCAGGGAACCTCAAAACGTGTATATCCGTCAAAATCTCGACATCGAATTTTTGACATGAATCAAATTCTTACTCTCTATTTATGGACCGTTTATTTTGAAAGTGGTGTAAGTCCATTTTTAAAAAAATTAGATATCACATAATTTATGCTTAAATTAATGTAAATTTTCTATGTATAACTAGCTAGTGGTAAATTTCTTAAAAAATTCCCATGTTTTGTACGTTGAAAATTGGTCGGTAAATAGATTTTTTAATAAACAGATTTGTTAACCTTTCATTTTCTCAAAACAATAGAAAATGGACTTACACCACTTTCAAAATAAACGGTCCATATATTAACATATCGACGCTCTAATTAGCTAAGTGCCTAACTTCACTTTTTTTCGAAAATCATTTTTTTGTATTTTCTGTTGAAAAATATTATTCTCCTTATGCCCTGAACTGTATAAGAGAGTAATTCAAATTTTTCAGTTCGAAAAGTTGAAACGAAGAGTGTTTAACAATGGCTCTAACAATGACAAATGTTTTTTTGGCTATCCTGAAAAATAAACAAAAATGGAGTTAGGCACTTAACTAATTAGAACGTCGATATGTAGAGGTAAGAGAAAGTAAGAGATAAAATTTTATTTTTGTTATTGAAAGAAATATTGTAATCAAAATTTTTCTCGGTTAAAGTTTCGACCGGATAATTGAATTTTTTTTATTTAATTAATCAAGAATCCCTAAGTATTTCCTTTGCTCTCTTTGTTATTTGGGTTTCGTAGAACTTTTTAATTGGAAAGGACAGAAGGCCAAGATCATTTTAAATCAGATGACATGACTACGAAAATAAACTGTGACGAGGCAAACAAACAAAAAAATAATTTAGATTTTTTAATAAAAATTTCTGTTATCGAATAATTTTTATAGTTCATACCAACATTGGCACGATATTAAAGATAGATATTAAACCAAATACATTTGAAAATTTTTTTTTTTTTATTATAATGACGAAAAAAACGAGTGGTATATAAAACGAGAATTTTCAAGGAAATATAGATTATAACCATGCCAACGAACCTGATATTTCTCCCTTAAAATCATATAAATTTTTAAATTTATTTTTCACCCTGGCCCTGCAAAACACCACATCCTCATTTTTTAATTTTATTTATATTGTATGAATGATCAATGTCGCTGTATTTAGCATCATCAGATCAGCGTTTAAAAACAAATATAAAAAAATTAATGTCACAATTATTAATTAATAATTGATGAATTTTAATAAAAATAATTAATTTTCTTTTTAGTTTTTTATTTGTTTAAGGTCTTTTTCGGCATCAAAGGCCAATTAGAACCTGTCACAATTATTACTACTTCATAAAGCTCTACAAGGACACCAACAGCACAAAATGATGTTAAATACAATAATCGATAGTCCTGAATAAAATTATATTTTTATAAATTACCTCGTGATTTTTTCGTCATTTTATTTACACACAACAAATAATGGAGCTTTTTTGAAGAATACTTTTTTGTTTGTTCTGTTCTTTGGCAAAATCACGCCGTTTTGTAGTAGTATTATTTCACTTAAATAAAATATGAACACTTAGTCAGCTACTCCCGATGTTTGTTTCAATCAACCACAACGCCTGGCCACCCACGCAACACGCAACACTAGAACGTCGCAAATTTCCCCTCGCACTCGCTTTTATAAAAAAAAAATTCATTTTCACATATGGAAACCTATAATATATTTTTCAACTAATTTCAAATAACAAACATCTTATCTATATTATTCAAATATTGATAACAAACAAACCCTGTTTTATATCACTTTATTTAATACACTCTCTGGTTTTACTCTTTTTTTTATAAGTGTTATCATTAAAAAAAATAATAATAATTTACTTGGCAAATAATGTCATCAAATGAGAGAAGAGAGGCTTGCAAAAGAATTAGGTCAACTAAATATCAAAGGAAATTTATCAGCAAACAATGATGAGATTCAGTTACTTATTGTTTTTCTATAATAAAACTGCTAACATTATGGAAAAATTTTATTATTATTCCTTGACTTTTTTTTTACTTCAATAATTAATTCTGTTTTTATTGAATATTTTAAATTCTTCCTTTAATACTGAGGTAAAAAAAAAAATGGAATACTTTCATTTAAAGTTGCACAATAGTGATTTTTATTCAAGTCAACAAAGATTGATCAGGTGCCAAAAATTTTTATTTTTGGCACACATAAGCTTTCGGAAGTCCAGAAGACGGATTCCTATAATCAGGGGAGTGAATTCATAACTACTATTAAGGGCGTATATGGTAGTCGATGTAATCGTGCGATATAGTGATCATTCCAGAGGAAGTAGATTGAAAATGTTTACTTTAAATACAGTCTATAAGGATGTCAAAAGAATACATTTGGACTGAAGTATTTTCAAAAATATGAAACAAAATTTCTAAGATATAAATAAATAAGTTCCGAACAAGGAATTAAAACCGAGTTCGAAATTGGGAGAAAAAAAAAATATATAACTAAAACAAGATGTTTATATTCTAAAGTTTAGTGGTGGAATGTAACAATGAGGAGATTAAGGCATGGGCGTATCTAGGTGGGTCCCGTATCTAAGGATACAATTATTTTAAGTAAAGAAAACCCTAAAGAGAGTAAGTTTGGTTTAATTTGATTTTAATAATCCCTTGAAAATTATATTAATTTTTCTGTTCACCTTGTTTCAGGTTTTTTTTTTTTTTTTTATTTCATTTTTATCCCGAATAAAAATGATTAAAATGATGAGGGATGCACACGCCCGCAGCAGGTCTGCATATTGAACCTTGAGGGACACACAGGGATATACACTTCCACACCAGGGACACACACAGTAGATCGAAGGTGACCAAAAGAAAAATGTGTGTCCATGGTGTGGACGTGTATATCCCTTGTGTCTCCTAGGGTTCTCTATGCAGACCTGCTGAGGGCGTGTGGATCCCTCGATCATTTTTTATCATTTTTACTCGGGATTCTATTTTTTCAATATATATTTTTTTAATTCTATTTAGCTTTCATCCACTTTTCCCACCACTGTTTGGGAAAAGAATATTTGGATAAGTTGAATAGGGAGATTTTCAAGTTTCCAACATCATTTGGGAAACGTCTCCACTTTTATTTTATTATTGAGCAATAAGCCAAAATCCATCTCTGTTTCATTTGTTTATAGGCCAGAATTTTGTCTGCAACTTTATTTATTTCCCAAAACAAAATGAAATATATATTCCAAATATAACGATTAAATTTTAAGCTTGAGACTAATAGATCGAAAATCGAGCCGCTGATCTTCAATTAATAATCTTTAAGCCCTCATTCGGAAGCACTCGTGTTGACAGAGATAGCATTCAAAGGGGTTACCTTTGTCTTTTTTGAGCATTTGTACGCAAGAGTAATTTCACCAAAAAGATTTAAAAAATTCATTAAACTTTTGAATATAAGACAATTGATCGTTAAAAAAGGAGGCAACTTAATTCGAATCTGATTCTTAAAAAAAAAAAAAAAAATTGAATTCTATAATATGAGGATTTCGATTTAAAATTTGATATTAATAGAGTCCAGAGGTAGCTTTGAAGTGGATAAATGATGTTTTTTATTTACCATTTTTAATTAAAGGCAAACATTTGAAAAATGCTAAATAAAAATATTTTGAGTGTTCTATAAATAAATTAATGGAAAATCAAGTGGCACAATTTGTTTTATAGCAACTGGCCGTTAATCTATTTCGATGTGACATTTACTAATAGTAAGGCATTTGTCCTCTGCAGGTATGCACTCGATGGCGCGATGTTCTCTATCGTTCGCCACGCTATTGGGCTGGCCTCGTGCCATGTGTCCGATGTCGGGAATTGAGGGCCTCATCAGGCCCTGAAAAACAACGTTTCTACGCTTCTCTCGCCCGGCGAGGATTTCATGCTCTTTGTCTTTTGGGTGCTGCTGATGAGGATGCCGTTGATCTAGTCCATGCATTCCCAGCAGCTGGGAAACATGTCCATTCTCTAAGTTTGAGATGTTCGAGTCTCACAGATCGGGGTCTTGAAGCTCTTCTGGATCACCTTCAGGTAAGATATAAATATTCACATATTTATTTTGGGGCCGGTTGTTATCACTTCTAGTCAATTAGTAAAATAATTAATTAAAATGAATTAAGAAAAATTTAAAAATTTCCAAAAAAAAAAAATAAATAAAGACAAGGCTTGTGTCCCTAATTTCACTCCTTAGTTGGATGATGTTATGCATGAAGGAACCAAGCGCCATTAACTTAAATAAGGGGCATTTCATTTGCACCCTTGTAAATAAAACCAATGACAATGACTTTTTTTTCTTGTTTAATAGCAAAAAAGTGCGCAGAGTAATAATATTGTGATTTAAATAAAGAGGTAGATGTTCTTTTTCCCTACAAAATGGCGGTCTTATCTAAATTTCTATCATATTGGCGCTTGGTTCCTACATGCATAATATTTTCCAGTTAAGCCTTATACTGAACTTTGGGCCTTACAATAAAGATCTGGGTTCTTATTTAATCATATGATTACCTTAACTAGAAGTTAAAAGACTCGGAACTTATAGTCAACTAGCTTATCCGAGGGATAGCTAGTTAATTAGAACTGAAGCAACCGGCCCTTAGTAATATATAATTAATTTTATTTCCTTGTCTTCCAGTTTCTTTTTCAAATTATTGCTGTAGAAATACACGAGGCCCAGTTGAATTTTTTCTGTGATCCTTGTAGATATTGTTTTTTTAAATTATTATGAATAAACTTTGGGACAACATAAATATTCAACTGCCGGAAATTCCAGAGAATTTTAGAAAAAATGTTGGCATAAGGATTTGAAAAAAAATTTTAATTTCACGTTCGTGAAATTTTATTAGCCCGTTAGAGATTTTCGGTTGGACATAACAAACCTTGCGTGGATAGTTATTAAATTTAGAAATTAACAACCGTGTGGTTCACTCAAGCGAAATAAATCGAAAATATTACAAGTTACTCCAATAACAGTTAACTTAGAATCATTGAAGAAAATTGGGTATTCGGGTAAAATCTAAACCCGTAAAACACGCACTGTGTGCGGGTTGCGGCCTTGAAGGGGCTATGCATGGGTGCGCCGTGCAGAAGAAATATAAAAGATTCTAAATTCGAAAAAGGTTTATTTTTTTTTAGATATTACGGAAGAATAAATAAAAAAATTCCTCAACGCGGGATTAGATTTTCAACCAGTAATTAAAATTGAGAAGTTATATTATAGAGAATAAAATAAGAATCCCTTTAGGGAGTGTTAATTAATAATGAGTGTCACTCAAACCGAAAGCATAAGCTAAATTAAAAAATAAAAGTTGAGTAAGATTAAATTCTTGTGAAAATAAAGCTCAGAAATAATCAAATTTCTTGACGATCCGTTCAAGAGATGAATTCTTGACATTTTTGTAAGGAGTACATTAAATTGATTGATCAATAGAGTGACTCCCTAAGGGAATCTCGTTCTTTTAAGTCTGAGATGTTTGCCCTTGTTTTATTGCCAATGATTTAATTACATTCTTCAGCTGTTTCCCTACGGAGACAGTTTCCATGACGTCAGCGGGGCTTAAACGAGACAAATTGAGATGCCATTCAACATGACAAAAGTCGTGTATGTTGTGTCCGATTAAGGCTTTAGGATTGCATTTTTTTTTTTACTTATGAACCGGAAGGCGAGTTTGTCATTTTCTAAGCCGAGGTGACTCAAGACTAATTTACATGTAAACAAGATTTTAATCATTTTGATGAAACAATGCCAAATGTTAAAATTAAAACACTTTAAGATAATTGCAAACAAAAACCAAGATTGAAACAAAGTTAGAAGAAAAAAATGTTTGATGTTAAAATTTTAAAATAATTTCATATGCAAGATGGGGGGTTCATTTTTAATGCCAATAATTAAGGGAAGTGGTTAAGGGCTTTAAAAAAAATTAAAATGAGACTTTATTTATGCTGTAACAGGCTCAAGCCCTATTTGTGTTATTTGTTATTTGGTAGCAGAGTTGTAAATTAATACAGTAATACCTCACATAATCCAGTTAATCGGTTCCACTGGATTAGTCGAATTGAAACCGGACTAGTCGAGGAACTAACTTAATTACCGTGAAAAAAAAACGATTACATCAAAACAAAATGAAACGAAAGCAATACATCTATCAAATCTATTTAAAAAAAAAAAATTAAAAAAAGCGAAAAATCGTCCCGTTTACATAAATTTAATTTTGCTATAAAATTTCTCTGAATTTAAATAGGAAGTTGGTAGAGGTGCTTTTAGAAGCCCTATCCAATGATAGAGTTATATAAAAAAAAATTTTATTTCAAAATCAAAAATTTAATTCAATTTAAAAAAAAAATTCTAAATGCTCCTCTAATTTTGAAAAAATCCTAAAAAAAAAAAAAACTCACCCCTTATATGCAAATTGATAATGCAGCAAAGTGAGAAATCTTAAAGAAAAATTTTCTACTTTTCCGCCATTTTTTTAAACCAGGAGGGGGACAGACATTTTTTTTTATTTCAAAATCAAAAATTTAATTCAATTTAAAAAAAAAATTTTGAAATAATCCTAAAAAAAAAAAAAAAACTCACTCGATATACCTTGGTACATGATTTTGAGTATGCATCTAGTAAATACTGAATATCTATGACTAGTTAAGTCCGAATCGAGGTATATTGAATTTTAATATCTTATTCAAATATATAGATTTCGAAAAATATTTTATTTTATTAATTTATATCAGGTATATGGGTTTCTAATATTCTTCTTGATTGACACGCATCTCAGGGATCCACTACAAGACAATCAATTCACCGATTCTTGGTTTAATATATGTTATTAATACTATAGTTAAGTAAATTTTACATTTATATTATTTCACTACAGGAAGTCATAAAATAGATCTCATTAAAAAAAAAAAATACAGGTTCAGACAATTTAATGTTAATATTTTTCCATTTTCTAATTATTATTCGTAAGCCTTTTACATGGTTCGTTAAATTTTTTTAAATCATTTTAACTACTTGTTAGATTAGATAATTTAAAAAATTATTAACTTTCAATTAAAAAATTAAAATAAATATAAATGTTAGTATAGGAACTAAATTTATAAGAATTAATTTTTTATTAATGGTCATTCAACCCCAAAAGTCAAAGCCAGACGGGTCGGCGACTTTTGCCAATGCGTGGGTGTTTAAAGATATTTTTAAAATCTATAAAAATATCTGAATTGGAAAAAGAATTATTTGAACGCTATCGTCATATTTTTAAAAATAACAATAAATAAATCTATTGTCAGAGATTTAAAATATTTGATTGTCAATTATTTAAAGTATAAAATTTAATCTGTTGGGAAAGTATTTTATGCGAGAGTATAATTTTAATCTTTTCCCTAAAAAATATTTCGTTTATGTTTTATTATTTATTTTTTCTCATGAAAGAGGAATTATAGCTATAAACACAAAAGATTATTTCAAAATTCATATTCACATCTACCTATTAGAATACTCTTCATTTTTTTGAGGAAGGAAAGACAAACTCTGATTTGACCCCATAAAAATTCATCACCGTAATAAGTTTACACGTCAAGCTTTAGAAATACAAGACTGCCAAAAATTAATTCACACAATTCAATGTAGTTTATATGTGTGATATGAATATGAATATAATCCGGTAAGAGCAGAATACCTAAATCCGATATCGGATTTTAGATTTGGATTGAAATCCACTAGAGAAGGATTTAAGATTCTCTCTAAGAATAGGATGAGAATTAAATTATTTTCTTAAGTGATTTAGTTTGACTGGCCCTCGGGGCTTGGTGTAGAGGTTAGCGTGCTAACCTCGTATACCAAACGTCGCGGGTTCGGACCCCAGGCAGTCCCATGATTTTATTTAAGCCAATTGGATACCAAATGGCTTAAATAAGAATGCCTGGACCCCATACATGTATATTAATTCAATAACGGTTATCGTAAATGTCTTATATGGCCTGAGTTGCCGAAAAGACAGTGTGAATGTGTGTGTGAGTGTGAGTGTGAATGAGAAAAAGTGTGAATGTTTAAAAAAAAAAAAAATAAAATAGTTTGACTGAATAATTAAAAAATAAATTAATTTCTGTGCTGCCATTAGAGAAGAGCAACAGCCACCAAGATTGTTGCATTGAAGCAATATAAGAAGGCGTTAGCCCTGAGGAAACAGCGTGTGGAACGTTCTTCGGTTACCAGGAAACAAAATTTTAAAGATAAACATAATCCCAAATGGCCTCAGTAGCCGAAAGGAATAGTTGAAAAAATGTTTAATTGTTGTGAGTAATAAATAGAAAAAATAAGATTATAATGGACCAGGTTTTAAAATTCAATCTGCTGCGCATAAAATTCTGATTCAAATAGTATATTTAGATTGTTGAGAAAATATGACACAGCGAAAGCGGAACATTGTATTAAGCTGATGCCTGAAATGTGAGTGACATGACTCGGTTATTTACGCCAGTAGATTTGGCAAAGTTCTTTTTTTTCCACAGAAAATATATTTTTTCTTTAAAATTAACTGTATAATTGGGAAATCTCTAACCTTGAGTGTGAATGGGTCCATTAGAATATAAATTTGGATGCTCTTTCTTCTTTGTTAAAATAAGAAAGATAGTTATAAAAAGAGTTATTACAGGGTTCGAAACATCATGCTTGTTTCCTGATGAAGATTAGAAAAATAATGATAAAAAAATGAACTCTGAAGATTACCCCTACAGGGTTCGAAACATCATCGCGAGCCTGGAACTAAATCTTTGTTAGCTTCTACAATAAAATCAAACACACTGCAATAAATCTTTGATATACAAAATGTTATAGCTTGCAATTAGTTTTTAGTGCCAAAGGTCAAGGGTTCGTATCCCTTCTCATGCGACAAAAATTTATTTCAATTGGATTGGCTAGCAATTCAAATGAAATAAATAGAGAAATGGCATTGAGATCCCGAAAAAGACCTTAAATAAATTTAAAAAAAAAAAATAGTTTTTTCTTTTATTTTCTTTTGATAAATGGAGACGATGTCAGCCAAACAAGATAGCTTCTATAGAATAAAAACCCTAATAAAAGAAAACGTTTCTCCCTTAATTAGATAATGTCGTCATTAAAGCCGAAACGTTTTCTTTTATTTGAATTTTCATTCTATAGTGGCTGTTTGCAGACATCTTTATTTTTTATTTATCTAATCATCTTCTTTTATCAACAAATGATTTTTTTGTTTGCAAGTATTGAAAGGGAGAAGTTGAATAAGATGAAAGTAAATAAATTTAAGTCCTTTTTTAAGCCAATTAACTCCTTTATTACTACAAATTGAAGACGTTTTGGCCGCCCCTGTAGGTCATCATCAACTAAAATACAATACATATCAAAAATAACAAATTAAAATTCAGTAAAAAATTAAAAAAGTTTTTTATACTTTTTATGCTACAGCGAGGTCGACCCCACACGATTTTGACCTTATTAATAGAGAGGGGTTTGTTATATAACCATTAATAAAATAATTTTGAATTATTTTTGATAATTTTATAGGTAGATACTTTAATTTTTCTATAGAAATAGATTTCTTTTTGCAACCTATATTGTAAAAAAATTATCGAGAGGCCTATATTTTTTTTAATTCTAATTTCCAGGTTGAAATCGGCGAACCTCAATTGATTGTTTCCAATAACCACCCAATTTATTTCAATTTCCAATATTGATGGCAAATATTCGATTTGATTTGTAGGCCCTGTTCGAGCTGGAATTGGCTGGGTGTAACGAGGTGACCGAGGCCGGTCTCTGGGCTTGCCTGACCCCGAGGATTGTGTCCCTGACCCTGACTGATTGTATCAACGTCGCCGATGAAGCCCTGGGAGCCGTAGCCCAGCTGCTACCTTCCCTTTACGAGTTCTCCCTACAGGCCTATCATGTCACAGATGCAGCCCTCGGATATTTCTCACCGAAACAGAGTGCATCTTTATCTATCCTAAGATTACATTCCTGCTGGGAACTTACAAATCATGGAGTCGTCAATATCGGTGAGTTATCAAATTATTTTTAATTATATTAGTTGAGAAATAAAAGAATTTTTTTTTCTCATTTGTTAAAAGAATTATTGCCTTGTACCATTAACTCTGCAGGTAGTTAAGACTTGAAAGCTTCCTGCTTTTTTTTTTGAGACATCAATACAATGGGGTGGTGAGTGTAATCAAGACTTTATTTAGTGGAAGAGGTTTCCAGGTTGGCAATATATTTTTCTTTTAAATGAAATGAATTAATTCCTTTTACAGTTACATATATCCTAAAAGTAGTCGAAATATTGAGTTTTGTTTGAATGTTAAGAAGAAGATATACTGATACTATATAGCAGCCTAAATATTCTTTAGATTTATTATTTATTAAGATAAGCAAAAACCTAAAACTTAATGGAGTATAAAATTCTTTGCGTTTCTTTAAAAGTTTTTGGTTAACTTTATAATTATCTTTTACATAATTTCTTGATATAGAAGAAGATATTAGATTAGAAGATTGGACTGCAGCCTTCCCAGGAAAATCAGCTAGATATAATAAAAAAACATTATATATTTTGATGCCTACGTTTCGAGAGCTAATCGCCCTGAAGATGAGTGAGACTAGTTGTCGAAACGTCGGTAACAAAATATAAAGTTTTATTATACCTAGCTGCTTTTCCTGGGAAGGCACCCGTCCAGGTAATTAGATATAATCCAATCGAAATAAATTTTTATCGCATGAGACGGGATGCGAACCCCAGACTTTTGGATCCAGAAGCTAATGCATTAGCCCTGAGTCACAGAAGGATGAGTTTTTATTTCATAAGTTCGAAAGATTTTTGAGACCTTTCCGAAAATTCATGCTTCACCCCTGCGATACTATCTTACAAAATATGCTTGCTTCATCGAAATCAGCTGTTAATGTATCAAGCCAAGAGAAGATAAATAGATTTAGAACTGTAATATGTAGGACTGTAATAATAAATTCACTTTCAAAATATATATTCCTATTTGGCCTAACCTATGAGGCATTCTAAGATCCAAAACATGCTCTCGGCAGTCCTTTATTAACGCTTTAAATATTTCGTGCATGCTATGTATACTGACTGTATCACGGTCACCCAATCGACGTTCAACCTTGGCTGGCCTTGTCTGACCTCATCGATCCGTCTGGAAGTCCTTTCCTCGCTCTCTCTATCGCATCTATTATTTGTTTTAATATAGAGTATATAAATAGTACAATCAAAATTGATAAAGAGTATAGGCCTAATAATAAAATCCTAAATTTGTCAAAATATGACAGCGCCTCAAATTTTTTCAATTAAAAAATATTACACAATTCTAAATTCAAAATTTCCTAAAAGAACTCTTTCTTGTTTTAAATGAACTAATGAACTGAGTGACGCACTAATATCCATCGGCAAATTGAATGTTTTGTGCTTCCTCCCTTACATATTGTTATTTAATTAACACGATGGACTAATGACTTTAATAGGTTTAATGGGGAAGACATCAATGAACTGGAATGAAATTCTACAGACTGGAAATTAAAAGAGACAGCTTGGGGATAGAAATAAATAAATAACTATCAAATTGAATATTAAAAAAGTCACACTATTAAACATTTATGAGATCTCGGCCCTTTGTCTCCAACTTTTTAAAATCTTAATTTGAAATATTAAGTCATGGATTTTTTGAATAAAAAATTTGAAATCAAAAAACATTTTCAACTAACTTGTAAGTTAAAACAATTATTATTTTTTAATGAAAGTCAATATACAGTGTTTCTACTTCATATGGAACTCACGTGGCGTTAAAGAAAGGTTGGGGTGGAGGTGGGGATGGGGATGGGGGTAAATGACCAGCAATCGATAAGCTGACCCAGATTGCAATGACCTGCAGGTCCGATCGGAAAAAATTATAAATAAATCATATAATATTGTTATTTCTCAAACTATTTTTAAATAAATTATTTTCTCCTATTCTTAGCCAGCTTGAAGAATCTATATTTATCAGTTTTAGGAAGTATAAATAAAACTCAACGTAGTCAGACTTTCTGTTTTCTGTTTGAAGGAGATGTCCAAAATTTAAGGAATCCACCTTAAGAAGCTTGAATTGGAAAATTTTTTGGAACGAAGTTCTTTAACGCTGCTTACGCAGAGTGAAATGGGAGAAAATGTAACATAACAAAAATGCGTTCTCAGCGCCCGAGCGACGGCGGAGGAAGGCGAGATTAGCCGAAGCCTTGGCGAGGACACGCCCATCTTCTCCTTCTCTTTATTTCCTTCTATAAAATAAAATATATTTGAAAAGGGATTATAAAAGAACCAACTTAAATCAAAAGAACTTCTTGGGACAATCAGAAGAGAACTGATTGTATGAAACTTAGTAAGAATAAGTTGAGGATTCTTGACAGAACAGTGCAGACTCAGCGGAGATCTTAAGAACTGCTAGTCAAGCAGATTCTGTGAATCAGCAGAAGAAATCCCAGCTCTCTGGAGCCCTGATCCAGAAGAGAAGGAGAGTTTGGATGCATATTGTCTGACGTCAAAGGAACTTCGTCCCTAGATCCGTATTGACCGCAGGCTCTAAACAGAGCACAATAAACCCTGGAGGAAACATGAAATCCTTTAGCAGAAATCAATCAGTCAAGTATTGGACAATAAGATAATATAGACTCGATTACACCTAACTTCCAAACTCTTGACGCCTCACTCCAGCGTGCCAATTCGAATAGGTAAGAAGCAGTGCTTTGTTTATTCCAGCACTGGTAAGAAGTGTGAGATTTTACAGATAATACATTTGAAAAAAATATAGAACAAAAAACCGTAATTTGAGAAAATGCAAAGATTTAAGGGGTGTAGGGAGTGGGATTAGAATACACGTCCTCGGGGATTCAACCAACTCAATTTTATTTACGTCACTGGACCTGACATGTGCGGTTGTAATTATATTTCTTTCTCATTTATACCTCTATTCGAGCACCAGAGTCAGTCTAGCCTTCAGCTAAATCATAATCATAAAGGTCAAAAGGTCTTTTTTATGCTGTTTGGTTATTTTCTTTTTGTCTATGTTTTTAATGGCTTTTTATACACTTTATTTGTCCAGCCATTCATTATGGTACAGGATTTAAAAAAGCATGCAAAAATTAGTTTTTCTATAAATGTTTTTCATTTTTCTTTGAAATAATATTTTGTATATTTTTTTATGCGTGACTTTTAATTAGCTATAAATCTTTTAATGAATTGACTTTCATTTTAGATCTTTCCCTTTAGAATAAATAGTCGCTTTGATTTACTCTTCTTCTCTGAAACGGTTTTAATTACCTGCTTCCCTCTGAAACGCCTCCCCCTATTCTCTCTTGTTGAATAATTGATTTCCTCTGAACGTCAATCGTACTTAGTTTCAAGTACTGCTTTATATTTGTCTCTTTAAATAAAGATGCTTATCATGAATATGCACTGTACTTTCATTAATTCTTGATTCTCTCATTTATCCTGATTTGAAAATTTAATTAAAATTTATCTTCTGACATATTTTTATGGAGTGGGGGGGGGGGGAAGAGTTTCATTTAAAAACATAAATAATGAATTTTTGGTTTCTGGAAAGTATGCTACCCAAATAACTGACTAATTATTCAATTCAGGGCCCTAGCCAGGAGAGGAGTTATGGGATTCCAAATCCTCCACCCTCCTTAAATCCCAAAAAATTAATAATAGGAGAAAAATATAGAGAGAAACAATTTGGAAATTATTAAAAATATTTTTTTTAATTTATTCATTTGGGAGGAGGGATCATCTCTAGGATCAAACCCCTCGCCCTCCCCCGAAAAAATAATTTTCTGAAATAATGCTCTGATTTGATTATTGTTTCAGAACTCTAGAGCAGTGTTTCCCAACCTTTTGAAGTCCACGGCACCCCAAAGGTGCGCTGGGAACAATATTACACACTAGGGGCACCCTTTCTTTTTTTTTTTTTTTTTTTTCTAACAAAAATTTTTGCAGCACTGTGGAAAATTTTTTTCCCTTCCGTCAAAATTATTCGACCTTTTTTTTTTATAGCAAAGCTAAATTATTTTCCGCACTTAGGGAAATTTTTGCCGCTTGCGTTAAAATCATTTAATCTTTTTTTTTTTGCAAAACTTTATTTTTCGCGCTTCTTTGTTTTGATTTATCTAAATATCTCGCGGCACCCTTTAGCCATTTTCGCGGCACTTTTGAATGCCGGGGCACACCGGTTGGGAACCACTGCTCTAGAGAGTCATCAATATTAAATAAGTATTTCTCTGAAGAAATAATAAAAAATTAAATATCCCCTTCCTCCTTTTCCTGAGATATGAAAAAAAACTCAAAAACTTTTTTTTATTATAAAAATGGCAAAATATTAAAACTAATTAGAAGAAAAAATAAAAAATTATAAAAACAAATTGCTTTTAATGGGTAAAATGAAATAATTGCTAAACCGATTAAAGCTGGAGATTTTTTGATTCGAAGTTCACACAACTCGAGTTATTAATAGGCTCAAAGGACCCATTTCACGATGGCCTAAGTGCCAAAGGGATGAAAACCGTCTCTAAAATTAAATCAATTAATCCAATCCATCCCACTTTAATGACATCAAGAGCTGTCACATGAGTAAAAAAATTTGATAAGAATCCTCTTTAGCTAATACTTAAAGCCTTTAAAGAATTTTTCGGGCCAAAATACCGTTCCTATAAGGTCGCGTTCACATTAGCGCGATATCTCATCAATGAAATTAAATGGATTCGATAAAAAAAGATTCACACAAGTGCAATAACGATTGATATTACGATGCTATGCCTTAGTAATAAAAAATGGCGGCGCGCACAGAGGATGTCAATAATAAAAGTTAATTGAAAAAAATATCGGTGGTTGAAACACAGGAATAACCGGAGAATGATATACACTAGCTTTGATGGACCACCATTAAAGTTGGTGTATTATTCTACGATTTTTAATAAAATTAAGTCAAAATACATCACATTTAAGACACCCACGATATCTCATGTGAGATATCGACGACACGACCTGAGGGGAGTAATTTTAATTGCAGTAGGCCTACATAAAAATTTATTTCTCGCTCACATTCAAAATATTGAGAAAAACATCAATCTAATTGGTTTCTGTTTTTTTTTCCCACAATGCTGAAATTCCTCCTGCCCCTCAAATAAATGACAAGAACTAAATAAATTTTAAATAGAGTATAATGTAGGAGATAACCCCACAGAAATGTACATCATTTCTAATGGGTAAATTGAATTTATTTAAATTAATCATTATAATTATAAATAATAATAAATATATAGGCTATGATTAAAAGAGGATTACTATATAACCTCAATTTTATGACTAACCGAAAGGATTAACAAATAAATAGGATTAAACGATTCATTTTTTACTGAATAATAATGGGATAACAATTTTTAAATATTGTTATAATCTGAAAAGTATTTTAAAAAAATTTTTTATTAACTTTGCTTATTTCATTATTTAATTTGGTTACTCTTTCATGTATAAAATCCAGTCCATATATAATCTAGTTTTCAGATACGTGATTCAAGTTGTATTCATATAATTTAATTAATTAAAAAAAAATCCATGACATGACCCAGAATTAAAATCGATCTCCATATTTTAGTGCCCCCTTCAACATGGTTTGGGTGAGGGGATTCACATTATTTGATGTCACTTGCACATTCACGAGCTTGCTTTTAACCACCGTGAATAATATTCGTATAACTATTATATAAAATATAATATAATAAGAGAAATATGTAAATTTAAAATATCTACATATGAATAATATTATGTTGCTGTTTATAAATAAAGCGAATCTAAAGCGGAAGAGGCGTTTTTGAATGAGAACACCTAAAAATCAAATTTAAAAAAATCTGATGTGACAAGCACAGAACACAACTTTCAATTTCCGCCGATATATTAAATTTCAAGATGTATAACCAGTGGCGTCAATTTCAATTTTTTCTCGGGGGGGGGGGGTAAATTTTTTTCTTGGGAAACTTTTTTTTTAATTTACTTACAAAAAGGTACTCTAAAATGGCGAAAAGATATTTTTAATTTAATTGTTTAATTTTGTACAGTTTATTTCTCGAGATATATTTTGAATCATTTTATATTTAGAATAATATAAAATTAAAAAAAAATCAGACCTCTTGGGGGAAGGGCAATACCTCCTCATGCCCCACCCTCCCAAATGACGCCTCTGTGTATAACTTGAAACAGAAAAATATATATATTGTTGTCATGGCAACCATTTCTCCTATGAACCTATGAAGTACAAGAGTAAAGTGTGCTTCAAACAATTGTGAGAGCAAAGTGAGAATATACGTTTTAAAAAATATCTAAAAAATAATTGATTTTTGAATTTTAATCAAAAAAAGTTATAGCGAATTTTGAGAAAATCGAAAAAAAACTGAAAAGTAGGCCTACATAAAATTAATTTTATTAAATAATGGCGCAGTCCTGATTATTTAAATTCTTTTTTCAAAAAAAGAGGTATAGTGAGGACACAGATAAACCACGATAAAATTGGTATATATAATTCACAAAAAGTGAAATAAAAAGAGAATTAGTACGTGCTTTAAAAAAAAGTAACTTAAATATAAAATTTAAGCTTCTTAGCTCAATTTCATCATACTTAAAGTTGACACAGACACATAAAAAGACCATTTTGCGGAACCCACTTTTTTGGACTCAAAAGACCTCAAAACATGTATTTTCATCAAAACCTCGACAGTGCTGTGCGGCTAGTCACACCAGATTTTTCTACATCTTTTTTCGAAGTGTTCCGAGCATTTGGTCTTCATTTATTTATTATTAATGTTATTTATAGAAGCGTTTCCCTATTTATTGAATTTTTTTTTCAACCAAAAAAAAACTAAAAATTATACTAATTAATTATTATACGAACGAAAAAAAAAAAACTTGATCTATTCCTATATGATAATTCATTTCAAAACTATTTAAATGAATGAAGGCTAAATGGGTTTGCCAAAAAACCAGCGATTTGCATCAGTTTAGGATGTTTGACGTCATTGGGGAGGGCAGGTGGCCTTGATCGGGGGATGTCACTTGTTGACATATCGACCTAAGTTCTAAGAATATGGGAGAGGGGATTCCCTCTCTCTCTCTCTAAAGGGAGATTCGTTTTCAAGGCAAGAAGGATAAGTTAAGGGTCAGGTTAAGATTTATTTTAGAATTTATATTCACTTTCATTTTAAGAATGAAATTTAATATTTTATGAAGATAGAATAACTAGATTATATAAAATATCTAATTTTGATTTATTTTTAAAAGAGGTACTGTCTTTTAATGATGTATCATTATCTTACACAGCCTAATCTGTTTCAGCAAAAAAAAAGATATTTCAAAAATGTTCATAACATTTCATTTATTAAGATATCTTTTGATTAAAATTAAAATTTTTCTAAGCCATAACAATGAGGATGAACAATTGAAACAAAGGTCAAATTATTTTCGCAAGAGGGAAAAATGGAGTGATTGTGACTCATCACGAGGGAAAATTTACTAAAAAAAAGATAAAATGATATGAATTTTGTAAAGGAAATTTTAAGAAAAAGTTCAAAACAAGTTTCTGTTTCGGTTACGATTTCGGCCGAAACTAAGATTGTGGCCCAAATTCGGTTTCGGCTGAAAATCTTGTTTCGGTCGGACCCAAGTCAAGACGCTGATTGGTCAGAATAAAAGGAAGTTGAGTCAAAGGGGGGAATTTCAAAACTAACAAGTAAGTCAGAGAGGGAAATTTCTAAACAGTGAGCAGGAATAAATTTGCTTAAGGGTAAAGAATGATCAATTCCTTTCATCCACCAAAACTAAATTATTAAAATAAAATTTTTATAAGCAAAAACCCGAAATAATTACCCCCACGATTTTTATATATTAACTTTTCAATAAAATCTAAATATATATAAATTCCAAAAACAGCATTTTATTTTAAAAAAATCTTGCATTCGTTATATAAAATAAATTATTTTGTAAATCACATCATTTATAAGTTAATACGTATTTTTTATATCATCTCGATTCCTTTTGTGACGGTTAAATTAAGATGTTTAGGGTGTTAGACAGCCAAGGATTAGATAAAACAGTATTTTCACGCTCATCGTTCCCTTCATCAGAACGAACAAAATTTATATTTATTCGAAAGATGCCATGAATAAAACTAAAACAAGAAATATTGTCTTTGTTTTAGTGGCCTTTGTTTTCATTGAATCATAAGCGATGTATATTTTCGCAAACAATGGGAATTTGAAATAAGAAAGCCGTCATTAGAATCAGTCAAAATAAATTTTGATAGTAGTCCCGAAAGAGTATGAAAGTCAATGAATGCATTAATATATTTGCGATAAACCGTCGATATTTTTAAAACAAGTAGTCAATATTATAATTTTCAGGTAGTGAAGCTTTTCAAAGTCCACAAATTTAAAAAAAATTTATATCATAAAGCTTACATTATCTTTAATTATAGGTTATATATATTATTCATTTATTATTTGCTCATTATACCTGTTGAAGCTTGAGTGCTTTTTGTGATTTAACTACAAAGAGAACAATTGACAAAGTGTCAAATACAAAATTAGCTAATAGAATAACGAATAAATAGATCTAAATCAATTTGTAAAGCATCATTATTTATTTTATTTCTGCTTTCCAAATATTATCTACACAAATTTTTTTTCTCAAATTATTTGATATTATTGCACAGAAAAAAAGATATTAATTTATTTTTATAAATTTTTTTGCAGTGAGTTATTGATTCAAGGACACTTTTTGACCTTTAAATTGACCTTTATAAGTGAGAAATTAACGAAATAATTAAGAATTGATTCAGGCGGAGTTGTGAAATGTTGACGAGAAATATCAAAACAAGATTGAATTAAATTACAAGTGGTGTGGTTAGAGGCTAGGCCTACGAAAAATCTTGATTAAAAAAATTTTAATTTTCTTAAATAAAAATAATTGTTAAACTGTAGTTTAATTGTAGGTCTATAAGATACAACGTTTCGGTCCCTCATTCTTGGGTCTTCTTTGGGTACAAACAGATACAATCAAAAAGCGTTTTACATCTATCGATCTACATTCTGAACTGAATATTTAAAATTTAGATCGTTGATCAATTCATGATGTAAATGTAAGACGCTTTGTGACGGTTGTGAAGGCTACAGAATAAATAACTGAAACGTATCTTAAACAAATAAACCACAGTTTATCCGAAAACATATCTTTTTATTTAAGGTGCGCGTCTCGAAAAGCCGTTAGAACACGATTCACTACAGAGTTACTCTAGGCGGCAAGAGATGGCTTTAGTTTTTCCCTTAGGAATACAAGGGATTTATTCCATTTCATTTTAAAGTTTCCTGCTAATTAATTAAGGGTAGAAAATTAATTATTTTTTAACACAATGATCACTAATTTAATTATCTATAAGATATAGAGCGGATTTTTTAAAAATATCTTTTATTTAATGCGATTAATCTAAAAAAAAATTTATTTTTTCGAAAATCAAAAAAACGGGCTTCTATAAGTTGTAGATCTTTTAAATAGTTTTAATTTAAAAAAAAAATTTGAGGTCAATAGCTTCAAAATTGTGGCCACTGGAAACTCCCAAAATTAGCACCCTGAGACGCCCACCTTAATAAATAAAAACAAATTGTCAAAAGAAAGAAAATTAATACAATATTGTTTAAGATGGGAAAATTTGCAAGATGCGTTTGTGTTTTGATTAGGCAAATCGCGGTGCCTGGACTCGAACCAGAATTTTCGGAATGTCCTGGTTCGAGTCCCGGGGTTGCTACGATTTTCCCAATCAAAGCACAAACTCATCTCGCAAATTTTCTTTTCATAAACGACATATTGACTGATTAATTTATAATCTATAGGACATTGAAAAAACCTCAAACAAAGCTCGAAAAATTAATTTATTCAAATTTGCTTAATAATCTGAATTTTTTTATTATATGGAGAATTAAGGTTTATTTAGGCGTTAATATGTTATCTCTATAAACAAATGTAAGTGATTATGATAATAATAATCTCTAAATTCTGAATAAAATAAATTAATAATGTTTGTCTTTCATAAATGGAAACCATATATGCGTTATCTCGAACACCCAAATATTTCCTTAGTCACGTAAAAAGTTAACTTGCTACATTTTTTTTTTCTGATGATCTATATAATAAAATTATTTTTTATTTAAATTTAATTTTCTCATTTATTTCAACCCGGATGAGAGAGAAAAAAATTATCGTTAATTAAATTTTTTTTTTTTTTATATTTAGTTTAAAACTTCGAAAAACTTATTAAACTTTTTTAATGAAAAAGGATTAAGCTTATTATAGGTCTAGTGTTTTAAAACTTTATTCCTACCCCCGTGGCCGAGAGGCTAGAGGTGTTGACAAACGTTAATATTGATAGCTTTAAAGCCAAGGGGCGCCAGGCATCTGACATAAATATTTATTTAAATAATTTGGGTACCAAATGATATAAATAAATGTGCTTGAACCCCTATTTATTGTATTTATTATTATTAGTATAGTTTAAAGTCTTTATAGCCTGAGATGCCGATAAATAAAATAAAAAATGATTAAAAATATTTTCTAAATTATTTATTTTAATTGTCTATATTTCATTTCCATTTACTAATTAACATCAGTTTTAAATTAAGTGTAATTATTAATAGGGTCCGACCGAAACAAGATTTTCAGCCGAAACCGAAACCGAATATTCGGCCTCAACCTTAGTTTCGGCCGAAACCGTAACCGAAACCGAAACTTGTATTTCCTATAAAAAAATTTATATTTTACCTTTTTTTTTTTTTGAAATTTTTTTCCCCTCCTTGAAAATCATTTTACCTCTTTTTTAGGGAGACAAAATTTTTTCTCCTTCAAGTGCTAATCATTTGACCTTTTTTTTTGCATGCGAGTCTCATCCCATCTTTTCAGACTCAAGGTTCGGCTACTTTTTGGCCGAAACCGAAACTACGGCCGAAACCATGATTTTTGGCCGAAACTGGCCGAAACCGTAACCGAAATCGAATATTCGGTCGGTTCCTAATTATTAATTATAATGATTTTTGGCACCAGCACTGCAGGCTTTTTGTGCTTTATTCTTCTTTTCATCTTTTCTTCCTCATTTTTTTCATTTATTCTTTTCTTCCTTTTTTTTATTCCTCCATACTTCATTCATTATCTCTTCTTAATTTCTTTTCTTATTTTCTGATAGATATTTATTTACTTCTTTTAGAAAAACCCGAACAGATTTATTTACTATTTAAGATTCTTTTAATTTCATGTGGGAGATTAAATTTTTCTCTGGGCCTTCGTTAGGTGGGACACTCACTCAATATATGTTTAATATTAATAGATGAAAGGAGCAGGCAGCCAGGTAATTAGTCTCCACGAAATTAAACTCTGATTAGGAAACAGTTTCGGCTTTAATTAGATAAGACCACCATCAGTCCAATTATTGAGAGTTTGAACTCAAATTATATCAATAATTGAACCGATGATAGCCTTATTTAATTAAAGCCGAAACTGTTTCTTAAACAGAGAGTTTAATTTCGTGGAGACTAATTACCTGGCTGCCTGCTCTTTTCATCTATTATTATTTAAATCAACAGTCACTTTATTTCTTCAAATCAATATATGTTTTACTGTCAAGTTTACTTAACAATCCTTCTTGTAATAGTTTATATTTCATTCCCATTTACTAATTAACATTAAGTGTAAAATTTTAAAATAATCGAGGATAAATATTATATACCGATTGAATTATTTTTGCGTTTGAGATTTTGGAACGTAGTTCTTTTACGCGACTCACGGTAGGGTTAACTGGAGAAAAAACATCACGTAACAAAAAGAATTACAGTGCCCGAACGCGGCAGCGATAGGCGAGGCTAGGAAGCCTTGGCGGGGCCCGCCTATCTCCACTTCTCTTTCTCTCTATCTCTTTCTATATTAATTTAAAAAGAAAATAATTACCTATTTTCTTTTTTTAAATAATATTCATATTAAATTATATTGAAGTTTAAGAAAAGGCGTGAGGAACTTCGTTCCCACGTTTTTTTTTTTTTTTTTATGCATATTTTTTCAGTCTGTTTTAAAATTTTGATGAATTCTCTTTGTGTTTAACGTAGACTCTCAGCATCCCCATTGAATCTGTATTGGTCTAATCTCCCTCTTTTTTTCTGACGTTTTATAGGGCTATTTTTATATCGCGCTCTTTAAATTTTCCTGACCTGGGATAAATTGTTTCCCCTAGTGCTAAATTTTTTTTCCAATTCTTTATTATTTAAAATTTCTGATAATAATTAAGAAAAATGTTTTAAAAAGAGCTATGGTTATGATTCAAGTCAAGCCCTAGCATGTATCATCAATAAAATAATTAACCATAGCTGACTGGTTCTTATTGCATTCATAATAAAATTATCAGCTATACAGACAGTTTGTTCAAATACATTTAATAAAATTTTTCTTAATTAAAAATCTTTCTTAATTTCCTAATTAAATACCAAAGAAATATTTTCTTTAACTTGAAATTCTATATAAAAGACGCTTAAAGAAATATAAGATTTATAATATATAAGATTTTCCTTTGGAATATTTTTGAATAGCAATTTCTCAATTTGCTCCATCTATAAGAATTGGGAATTAATTAACTTTTAATTATATATTACTTATTATGTGCCTCAATTAGAGATGTTATTTTCTGGTAACATAATAATAGAAATGATCAAGTTGATGACGTCTACTCTTATCTTCAAAATAAGTTATTCCCAATAATCATTACATTATTGAAATGATTAATCATTTCTAATTTATATAAATGTAGGAGTTATTCTCTTACCTTCCCGGATAAACGGGAATGGTGGATTTTCTTGAGAACTCGGCAGGTTGTTCGTCGTCCTCCGGACGACGATCGATCAACGTTGGCTATTTTCGCTCTCGGAAGCGTGCGCGCCGCACCATATAGACAAGCCGGGTCATATTAACTAACTTGCTCGACGACGGGGTACGAGAGTTCGGATACTAGCCAATGTTGGCTAAGGCTCATTAATGACCTGACCCTCGAATCCATTGGGGTCAAAGACACGTGGGCGCGTTCCCCTCCTGCAATATAAAAAAAAATATATCGAATAAATATACCTATATCTCATTTGTATTTCCTTGAAACAGAGTTGCTTTTAAAAAATTTCCTGTTTCTGCTGGAAGGGAAAAGGGAAGTCTGGAATTAAGAGAGTAAAAGTAATGTTCTGCCCTAGTTCAACAAACTCGTGGTCGCCATCGAATCGAATTTGTATCAACTTTTAGCCCAACGGTCTTCTGTTATAATAAAAGGGCAAAATAAAAAGTAAATGTACTTGTCATCGAAAAAATTCTGGTGTTACAAGCACATTAATTCGGAAATTGAAAGTTGTGTACGGTATCACCGGACCACTCAGATTTTTTTAAAAGAGAAATATTTTATTTCACTCTCAGTTTCCCTTTTTTACTTTTTTTAAGAGGGCCTTAGGGCGTATATGTCCTTTTTGTTTCTGAATAAATAAAATAAAATCGTAAGGCTTTTAGAAAATTTTTGGAAGGAAATAATATAGAATCATGTTGTATTAATATTTGTAAATCTGAATAAACTCTAAACTTCCATTTGAAATATAGATTCACAAACTGAGAGATATGTACTGTACTGTATGTTTGTTTACTCGGAAATGCTTTTATGTACAAGTCACAAAGTCAAATATTAAACTGAACAAACCCTTAGGATATAATATTTATTTATTTTCTATTTTTTATTTTTAAGCCCCGGTTGAAATTTTATTTCAAGTTTTACTCTTTGTTTTTTTTTTTTTTTTTTTCATAGCAGCATAACTTTGTTTAGACTAGTTTTATCTAAAAATTTGTTGTCACATTCTATAAGTTTTTGATTCTGCTCTTATGAAAAGAATTGGTTCGCTCTTAACACTCGGACCAAGCGAAATTTTTTCTGTCACTTTTTCTATAAATTTTTGTGCAATACAAATTTTTTTGGACTCTCTTTGCCTCCAAATTAAAAAATTTCTAAACGAAACGATTTCCAATTATTAATAGAAAATATATGAACCATGTTATACAAGAAGGAACCAAGCGCAAGTATGATCGAAATCGCGCCATCTTGTAGGGAAAAAAAGATCTACTTTTTTA
This sequence comes from Euborellia annulipes, assembly GCA_023213315.1. Taxonomy (NCBI): domain Eukaryota; kingdom Metazoa; phylum Arthropoda; class Insecta; order Dermaptera; family Anisolabididae; genus Euborellia; species Euborellia annulipes. Next base: position 139,445 of record JAKCPI010007597.1, read on the forward strand.
TTTAAATCACAACATTATTACTCTGTTCACTTTTTTTGTATAAAACAAGAAAAAAAGTAATTGCCATTGGGGTTGTTGTTTAAATTGTGCAAATGAAATGGCCTTTATCTCAGATTTAGGATAATGGCGCTTGGTTCCTTCGTGCATAACAGTCTATATTGTAGTTAATTCATTGAAGAAACTGTATAGATATTTGCAAAAACAGTTGTCTGAAAAAATACCAAACACAAAAATCTAATGAATTTATTTTTAACACCTTAACAATTTCTTACTGCAAGTAAACTTAAAAATTTGCTATAGAAAATTTCTAATAAAAAAATAGGAATGACTTCCCCAAAACTTTCTCGTATATTCTTTTGGAATTACGTCTGTGTCTGTGTGTGTGTGTGTGTGAACACGATTAGTTGTTTTTAAGCTTGTAGCCAGATCGATGAAATTCGGTATATACTCCTTAAACTAAAATTATAGATTTCTATCAACTTTTGGAGTAAATACGCCACCTGGAAGAAGTACTTTTCCTAAAAAGTTTTTTCAAAAATTTTAAAATTTTCAAGAATAAGTGATCCTAATACATAAGGGTAATATTATATTAATTTTAAACTGGTAACCGTTAGCTCTAGTTGAAACATTATGATTTAATCAGAGAGATTAAATGCAAGTAAGACAACACAAGGTTTTTTTTGTTTCAATAATTTAATTAACACTTGATACGTATTTCGACACAAGATGTGTCTTCCTCAGAAGTGAATTACATACTGCTGTAATATTATATAGTTCGCCTTTAATATAGGCAACCGCTCGCTTTGCAATCATATTTGGTTGTGTATTTATAGGGGCAAAGACAATTTCTTTAGAATAAGAAATAAATGCCTGGAATACCAATAGATATAATATATTTACAACTTTACTCTATATATGTGTGTTTATGTGTGTGTGTGTGAATGTGAGTGTGAATGTTTAAAAAAGAAAGAAATAAACAGAACAGAAAACAAAATTTTTTTGCGATTGGGTTCGGATCATATAGGCAAAAACGTTTTCGGACAAAACGTTTTGCTCAATGCCAACGTACACCGATTGAGCAAAACGCTCAATGACGAAACATTTTGCTCTATGCCAATGCACACTGATTAAAAATGTTTTCGAAGGTTTTCGGACAAAACATATTGTCCAAGAGCAAAACGCTCAATGGCAAAACATTTTGTTCAGTGATGTCGAATCATGTCCAATTGTATTTTGCCTCTGCGTTGACGATCCATTGGAAAAACAGTTTTAGACAAAAACGTTTTGTTCGAAAACGTTTTTGCGCAATTGGAGTGCGTTCAACCTAAATGCGTTTACACAATGTCATAATAAAAAATTGTGAAATGCTTGTCTAATTTATGAACATTTTCGTATTTATTTTAATATTTGAATACTTGGCTCATTATTTTTATTGAACTTTTTGTTCTTTAGTGCATTCGTTGCCCAACTTGACGGTATTGAGCCTCTCGGGCTGCAGCAAAGTAACTGATGATGGTGTCGAGTTAATTGCCGAAAATCTACACAAATTAAGAAGTTTAGACCTATCTTGGTGTCCAAGAATTACCGACGCAGCCTTGGAATACATCGCCTGCGATTTGAATCAATTAGAAGAACTTACTCTTGACCGGTGAGTTTTGAATTTATATCTAACTACTCTCTTTCAATCAATAAATATTAGCTCTACTTTAAAGCCATTTAATTAATTGAATTGTCTTCTGGAGAGCTATTAATTTGAATGATGGTCAACCTACTCCGATTTCATTAAGTACTACTCCTAATTTTACTCCGAAGTAAAAGGGTCGTCAAGTTGGGTTGTCATAGCAACTCCCCTGTATATTCCAATGACTCATAAGCTTCCATTTGATATTATATTAAAGTAAATTTAATAACAAAAGGTATTTTATTGTTTTAATTTAATCCGAAATTTTTATTATAATAAATGAATAAACATTCATTTAAATAAGAAAAGGACTGGAGAATAAAAACCACTATATATCATCTTTAATTAGTAAATATTTCGACCGGCCATCATCACCTGGTCATCATCAGTTCAAAAAAATGATTTGGTGGAGGGTCCGTGTCAAAAAATGTGAAAGGATTAAATCATTTTTTTGTACTGATGATGACCAGGCGTGAGGCCGGTCAAAATATCTACTGATTAAAGATGATGTGAGTGAAGTAAATCAAATGCTGGTTTTTATTCTCCAGTCCTTTTCTTATGCATCTGATCCAGCTAAAATCTTCCAATTGTAATAATATTTAAATTTTACTACAAATTCATAAAATATTTTTTTCACAAGAATCCTTTTTTTATCTCTTTATTTTCGGCCTTCAAGAACGTCTTTAATAATAAAATCAAGCAAAAACGCCTTTAATAATAAAATCATTTAGATTTCTTTTATCCCGGTCATCGGCATCTTTTTTATATAAATAAAATTGAAATAAATTATATAAAAAAGAAAATATTTCAACTTTTTATATTAATATATAATTCTAGTATCGGCGCCGGAACCTCAATACCGGTTGCTTTTGTTGGAAACCGGAACAAATCCAAAAATATTTTCTATAGGGGCCTAGTATAAATGATTTATATTTTGAATATAAATAATGTTTAGAGCTAAAAGGAAATAATTAAAGAAAAGTCACTGTCCCTTGGGGCAGGAGTAAAGATCTTGACCTATCTAAGGATCTCTCATTATATTAACTTAAAAAATATGAATGATAGTCTAAATGTGTAAAATAAATACAATTAACAACATTCATAAAGACAAAAACTACATTAGTAAAGTACCAGTATTCTTTAGCCAATTTTAGTGAAATTTCTCGACATGCGTGCTTCATGAATACTTAGCTTAAGTATAAAATTTTTGTATAGAGAGCTTTTTTCGTTTTTGAGTTATTTTGTTAACCCACATTTTTTGAAATTTCACTTGAAATTTAGAAAATTTCTTGTGAAAAAATTCTAAATTCTACGAAGTAAAAAAAAAATATTTACCTAAATTTATAGGAAAGAGTTTTTATTGCTTTTAAATGGCCATTTTATTGCTTTTCTTAAAATTGAGAGGATTTTCCTTTTAGCTTGAATTTCAATTTTTTTCACAATAAATTTAATGAATTTAATGAAATATCAAAAATTGTAGGTTATCCAAATAATTTAAAAACGAAAAAACTCACAACTCGTTTTAATAAGTTTAAGAAAAATTTGAGTTAATACTCAAATTTTATACTTAAACTAAGTACCCATTTTTAAGGGTCTGGAGGATTTTGAATAAAACCGACCAAAAAGTATTAGTACTTTACTAGGCCCTTAGCTTCTTTCAAACAGATCATGCTCACTCTTTTTAATTATATTTCTGAAGTAATTAATCAAAAAATGGTCCTTTGCCGTTGCCTACCTACCAGAAATCAATCTGCAATCTATGGCACATTTTAAATCTAATCCAATAAAATAAACATTTTTCTATTTTGCTTAAAATCCATATTTATGTATGTATGAATAAATAATATAAAAAGGATGTTTTTGTTTTTAAATGAAGCAAATGGCGTTTCGGTACATGTTTTTTTAAACAATTCAATAGAGTGATTATCTGAAAAGCCTGTTTGTTTTATGCCAATTGAGTAAACATTGTGTCCAGCTGTGTGCACATCACCGACATCGGCGTGGGGTACATTTCAACGATGCTCTCCCTCTCTGCTTTGTATCTGCGCTGGTGTGCACAATTGCGCGATTTCGGATTGCAACATTTATGTGGAATGCGAAACCTCCAAGTTCTCTCATTAGCAGGTATGAATTTTCAAATAAAAGTCGTAGGCGTGTCTGTGTTTGATGGCCCTTGCTTATTATCCGATATTTATTCAGATCAATATTAATTCAGACATTGAGAAATTTTTTCAAAGATTCGATATGAAAAATTTATCAAATCTTATCTCATGGTAGTCTAATGGATAATAAAGAAGGGCCTTTCAAAACAAGACTGTAGACATATGACAATATAAAGCTTAAGATGAATTTAGAGAAATATTCGGATGGAGACACAGCCAAAAAAGAAAAACAAAAATCATTTCGAGAACTGTTCACGCTTATCTTCAAGACAAAACAGATGCTAAATAGTTATTTAAGTATTTTGTAAGCAGCCTGGGGGGGTATCATATTTGCTTAGTTTTGCCTAATAGAAAAGAAATCAGTTTTTTTAACCGTATAAAAGCGAAAACGTGTAAAAAAAAGCACTTTGTAAAATGAGGGATAGGTGTATAAATAATATAAACTAGGTAGAAGGGCTTTGTTTGAAAAAGATAGGATTTTTTTCACTTAAATAGACTGTTTGTTAGTCAATCAATATATCAATTAAGATAGCAAATTTGAGAGATAAGTTTGTGTTTATGATTGGGCAAAATTGAGCCATCTGGACTCGAACCAGGACCTCCACGCGTTAAGCCGACAACCTTGATTAAAGGAGTCCACACTCCGCGAAATGGTTGGAGTTCAGGGAACGCAATTTTAAACACAAACTTATCTCGCATATTTCCTATAGTAAATAATTTAAAGCTTATATATTAATCCATCTCCGAATCCAGAAAATTTTTCAGGAAGGGATGGTGGGAGAATTTAGTCGATCCGGGAGATTATTTCTCTTTACCCCATTGAATAAATTTTAAATATAAATTTATTTTATAACCCCAGTCAATAACAAACAAGCATATAAAATAAATTTATTTGATTTTTAATAAGATTTATTAATTAATTAGTCTGTTTTGACCATACGAAGTTTCCTAAAATGCAACCAAACACGCATGCCTGGTTTGGTTGCATATCTTTAAGGAGTAAAGCGCATAGTAGCTTTCCGTTTTTACACCAATTAAGGTGCACTTCTCGAAAAGCCGTTAGAACACCATTCCCTACCGAGTTACTCTAGGCGGCAAGAGATGGCGTTAGTTTTTCCCATAGGGATACAAGGGATTTATTTCATTTAATTTGAAAGATTCCATCTAATTAATTAAGGATAAAAAATTAATTATTTTTTAACACAATGATTACTAATTTAATTATCTATAAGATATAGAGCGAATTTTTTAAAAATATCTTTTATTTAATGCGATTAATCAAAAAAAAAAATTATTTTTTCGAAAATCAAAAAAAAGGGCTTCTATGAGTTGTAGATATTTTAAATAGCTTTAATTTAAAAAAAAATTTGAGGTCGATAGCTTCAAAATTGTGGCCGCTGGAACCTCCCAAAATTAGCACCCCGAGACCCGCACCTAGTCAAATTTGCTTTGGTAATGGACTTTTTTCTATAAAAAATTTTTTTTTGCTTATAAAACTTGAAGTAGTCATATATTTCTCTCTACTCCCCTGATTTCTAATATTAATATCGATATTGTTTTGTTTACAGGGTGTCCCCTACTAACTTCAAGCGGCCTGTCAAGTTTAATCCAGCTACGTCATTTACATGAACTCGAATTGACCAATTGTCCTGGAGCCTCTCGCGAGCTGTTCGATTACTTAAGAGAACATCTTCCTCGATGTTTAGTAATCGAATGACCTATTTTTATTTTCTACTTAACCATATATACATATATACTGTATATGTATATGAATAGAAAGCATTTGACACAAGACTTATTAGCGCAAAGTTTATAATTCGACCTTGATAATGGGCTATGGTAATTTTCGAATAGCTTCACTGGCCAATATTAAAAAAAAAAATAAAAATAAAACCTGAACTTAGGATTTAGATACTTAAGTCCAGGGCAGGGTTATTTATTATGAATGTTTAACAAAAAAAAATCTAGATGATCTTATTTTCACAAGTTGAAAAGATCTATATTTACTATTAAAAAAAAATGAACAAGGCAGGGCAAATTGACATTCCTAAATTTTTTTTTTCTTAGTATTAAAAGATTTTGTTCTCAGTGACTCCATTTTTTATTTAATTAAATAATATTCTCAAAGAGATTATTAATATTCAAAGGAATAATTTTTATTATGTTTAAAAAAAAATTTTACAGTTAAAGGGGAAATAATAGCTAAATATTAAAATGTAATTAGAAATGTTGATTATTATTTACATTGATTTAAAATAAATAAGAGTGAAAAAAAACCAAACCAAAAGCCGGCCCCGGGGGGGGGCCCCCAGGGGGGTTAGGGTATACAAAGTTTTCGATTTGATCATGGGGGAGATAACTCTACATGGGGTAAATCCCCTCCCAGTGGAGGGAACCAGTTCTTTGTAAATAAAATATCGAAATTTAAATATCAAATTTTGAAATTTGAGGTACTGCTACGAACTGGACCAAGAAAATTAGACTTCCAGAGAAGATTTCGTCTCTGGAGCATCCCCTTCTTAATCAGACCTGATTTCATAAAAATTTAATTGATTTTTCATTGGAATAGGGGATGAAAAATAAGAGCTCTGTGAATCAAGGAGGGACTTTTATAGACAGCCAGAGAACAGTAAATACTCTATTTAATAAAAATTTGATGACATGTGGCTGTAGAAAATTAAAAATAAATACTGAAAACAGAGTAGTTAGGAGATTAAATTTAAAGAAATTTAATTAATTGTGAATTGTCGACGTTTCGGTAGCCAATCACGACTTTCCTTAGAACTTATAAAAATTTATTTTTAAACAATTGTACAGATTTTATGAATAAGAATATACTATAAATTTTACTATCTGTATCAGCTCTACTAAGAAAGACTGAGTCAGATCTTTAGCTGATACAGATAGTATTTATTTAATTAAAAATAATACATAAATATCTTGTATTGTAACAATTAATTGTAAGTATATCCATCTTATTATAAAAAAATTATATTCTTAGTATTTTATCATTTGTCTTGGAAAAAGTCATTATTGGAGACAATTAAATAAAAAATTTTTATTTAATCTCCTGGCTGCTGCGTTTCCCGTATTCATTATTAATAAAACTTTCGTATTGCGCATATGAAGGGAGAGGGATGACAAGTCTGCCAACCACTCAAAGCGCACCATGGATAAACCAGTTGGTTTTTTAACAATTAGTCAGTCTTTCAAATAAAAAAAAAACAAACTGCGAACGTTGAAAGATAATTTTTTAAGGCTATTTAGACAATTTAATAAATTTTTGTCGGCCTGGAGAGGAAGCGAACCTATATGTTACAACGAATGCCCTCTTCCTTCGTCCCAGTACTAAAGTTTTATTAAATAGAGAAAAAATAAAAAGTCTAAAAAGTAGGCCCCTGGTCGGACAAATCTTAATATTTTTTTTTTACTTAATTGGAGTCTCTGAATTTCATTGATATACAAAATTTTATTATTTTTTTTTGTAAATAATAATATTTTCCAATTTAAGCCTATCTATTTCTTAATATAAACTTGAAATGTATCAATCACACTACACAAGTACCTAAGAAAAATCCCATCCAAATATTGATGTTATTCTGAATTAAATAAATACAAAAAAATATATATATATTTATTATATATTAAATAAATAATAATAATACATGAACATTCAAAATGAATGTACGTGATGTTTGTTAACTTTAATCATGGCCAATTAATTATTCGTATTTTGTTTTCTTAAAAAATAATGACGAATGTGTCACCTTTTGAAGCAATATAGTGTGTATGTATCCTAAGTGTGCGTAAGTGTGTGATTTTCATAAAAGCCTCTCTCTTCTTGTTTTTGTTAATGAATTTAAAAAAATACAAAAAAAAAAAAAAAAATAACAGAGTGAAGATAAGACTATGACTTTACCAATTCGCCAAAAGCATAATATTTTGGTAAAAAAAAAAATGTTCCTGAGTATATTCAAATGAATCGGACAGAGAAGAGCGCACTTTTTCTTATTAATATTTTACGTTTATTTAATAATTTTTCAAAATTCATGTTCCTCTTGATAAACTAATCAAATTTTACTCAATTGATGTTGTATCAGGTCTTATTACATTTGAGAAAATGTACTTAGTGGCTTTGTTCCTGGATCTTTTGACTTGGAATTAGGAAGGTAATTAAAAATTTTTGATAAATTTTTTAATTTTTCTATTTACAAGGGGAGTGCATAGCCTTGATAGCACCGATTTGAACGAAAATTTTTTTATGTGTAGTACTTGATGAAAAACGAATTCTGTTAAAGCCAGAGAACGCGCTTCTCAACGGTTCGTCTAAAAAAAATGTTAAAGATTTTGCCTGCATGCTTAAGCCGTTGCTAACAATAACATTTACAAAAGTCGCGATGGCTAGATCGGTAGGGCGCATTCTTTGTAAACAAAAAATCCCAAGTTCGAATCTCTTCTTGTGCAACTATTTTTTTTTTTTTTTGTGTAATTTATTTATTTTTTTTTTGTTTCAGAATATTTTTTAATATTAATAAATAAATAAAAAGTTTTTTTAATTATTGGCATTTAATTTTTCAACATGTTCCATATATTTAAAGAAAATTCGAATGCTTTCTGTCAAAAATATAATATAAGGAAATATTTAATATTATACTAGAAATATATTACTATTAATTGGACACATAAAAAAATATTGTCGTAACATGTTCAAAGTTCGGAAAATGAACGACCCAACTGTTTAAAACATAAATATTATTATAAATTTATTTATGTGTCCAATTAATAGTAATATATTTCTAGTATAGGCCTAATATTAAATATTTCCTTATATTATATTTTTGGCAGAAAGCATTCGAACTTTCTTTAAATATATGGAACATGTTGAAAATTAAATGCCAATAATTTAAAAAAACTTATTATTTATTTATTAATATTAAAAAATATTCTGAAACAAAAAAAAAAATAAATAAATTACACAAAAAAAAAAAAAATAGTTGCACAAGAAGAGATTCGAACTTGGGATTTTTGTTTACAAAGAATGCGCCCTACCGATCTAGCCATCGCGACTTTTGTAAATGTTATTGTTAGCAACGGCTTAAGGCATGCAGGCAAAATCTTTAACATTTTTTTAGACGAACCGTTGAGAAGCGCGTTCTCTGGCTTTAACAAAATTCGTTTTTCATCAAGTACTACACATAAAAAAATTTTCGTTCAAATCGGTGTTATCAAGGCTATGCACCCCCTTGTTAGTTGTTGACTAGATACGCATCATCATCGTTTCGGCATAAAACCGAAGAGAGAGCCGAGAGCTACATCATTAATTTTAATTAAGTTAGAATTAAATACATACACACATATTTTTTATATATATCTTAATTCTTATATGTATTTAATTCTAACTTAATTAAAATTAATTTTGTAGCTCTTATGAAGCAAATGCGTCATTTGGGGAAAGAGGGTGGGGCATTGCCCCGTCAAAGGGTAAATTCTTATTATTCCTAAATAAAATATTTCAAAATATATCTACGAGTATATAAACTGTACAAAATTAAACAATTAATTAAATTAAATATCGCCCTCGGGCTTAGTGTAGTTAGTAGCGTGCCTGGCTTCTATACCAAGGCGTTGGTTCGGATCCCAGGCAGTCCGATGATTTTATTTAAGCCAATTGGATACCAAATGGCTTAAATAAAAATGTCTGGACCTCAAATTCATATATATTATTAATACAAGTTATTGTTAAAGTCTTATTTGACCTGAGTTGCCGAAAATACTGTTTATTTTATTTATTTAAAAAAAAAAAATTAAATATTTTTTGGTCAAATTTTAGTACCAATTTGTAAGTAAATTTTAAGAAAAAAAAGTTGCCCTTGCCAAAAAAAAAATTCCCCAAAAAAAAAAAAGTTCAAATGGCGCCCTGTTATGAAGGCTCTATGCCGAAACGATGAAGATGTGCTCCTAAAAACAAACGCTCTGAATAGAAAAATTAAAAATTTATCAACAACTACCTAATTCCAAGTCAAAGGTTCCAGGAGCAAAGCAACTAACGAAATTTTCTCGAATCAAATTTTAATGTAATTCAACCTTAGAGGAGATCAGTGGAGCAATTAGCTCCTGAATCGAGGACTTTTTTTTAAGAATCTACGTTGATGGTTGTATAAACATAGAAACTTAAGACTTAATTTTTCGACCAAGTCATGTCTTACCCTCTCATTGTTATGAAATCAAAGCGTAGCAAGCCCGGCTGCTTTGAGGCAGCCAGACGAAGGAGTTTGGACGGGTAAACCCCCTCTGTGACGCATTTTGCCCTCGAAAATCAACCGTCGGTTGAGCTCTAATTGCTTTTGCCAAATGCCCAATTCTATTCTTCGCAAAGAAATAAATAAAGGCCTAAATTATTATTGTTCTTCAAAAACAAGGCCTATTTAATAAAGAAAAAAAAAAATTTTTTGATTTTTTTTTTTTCAACTGGCGTCAAAATAAATCTCTCTAAATTCTAACTTCTGAGAATTAATTGTTTGTTTAAAATGATGCTTAGACTAGATGAGGCTCTTTTTTAAGCCGTTCAAAGCCTTTAATGAAAATCTCTTTTTAGAATTCATGGGCTTCATTGCCTCCTTATATAAGCGCCTTCCTATAAAGATCAATAAAATAACTTATTTTGCACTGTTATAAAAAAAATAACTGGTCTTGTATAAACCGTAGTCGTAATGCGTTATTCGTATTTTCATAAAATTTGAGCTCTGATTGCAATTGAGCGTTGTTCTTCAAAAATATATTGGCTTTTCTAAAACAACAATTATTTTACTAAAAAAAAAAATATTAAAAAAAAAAAAACTTCACAACCAATTTCAAATTTCTGATATTTGTACTCTACCCTACATAGTTTCGCTGTATTTTTTAGCTTATGAACACATTTCAATTTTCAAAAACTAATCATGAAATATGATCTCTGCTCATTATGTTTATATATTAAGCATCAGGCATGATTAATTTTTGAAAAAAGCAGAATGAACAAAAATTGAATTATGATGTAATATATAGCGAGACAAACTCCCTTGTTCTGTAAATAATGTATATTTCTACTAAATAATTCAATATAGATTTAAAAAAAATATATTGTAAAAACCCTTGATGAACTATTGTTATTATTTATCCCATAGCACTTTTTTTTCAGTTGTTTTTTAACTTGTCTAATGACGGGAAGAGAACTATAGTCCTTTGGATAATGAATCAAGATATTTGGGGCTTCAAAAAACAGGTGATAATTTGTAATTATTAATTTTAAGTTAACAAATTTGCGAGATGAGTTTGTGTTTGATTGGACAAAAATTGTGCCTCCTTCAGTTCAACCATGACCTACACGCTTTTGCGAAGGACGGACTACCTTTATCTTAGAACTTTTTTTTTTACAATATAATAAAAAATCATCTTTTTACACTTTATTAGTGACTTGCACGCAAGGGCGGATACAGGGGGGGGGTAAAGGGGGTAATTACCCCCCCCCCCCCCGAGATTTGAAAAAAATACCCTTTTTTCGCAAAAAAATTTATTTTTAACGTAAAAATTTAAAAATTAATACTTAAAAATTTGATTTGTATTTATATTCTGGCAAACAAGTACAGAATGCGCCTTTAAATTACTGAAATTAAGAAAAAATAGTGTGCTGTGCGACGAGTCACACCAGATTACCCCCCCCCCGAGAAACACCTCTGGATCCGCCCTTGCTTGCACGACTAACTGCATATAAAGGAAAGTGAGTTTTATTGGTGTAGGTCGAGGGTCGGGTGGCCTGGTGCAATGGACGCCTATGCCTCCGAAAGGCTGGAGATCCTGGGTTTGATTCCCGGGGACCATGGGATGTTTGACCTTGTTTGACCTCGCCAATAAATAACACTCACAGCTTTGTTAGATATATATCTTTTTAGTAGTCCCGCATCCTGAACTATTTAGGATTTCTATAAATTGTTTGAAACAAAATAAAAAAGAAAATTAGGCAATGGAAAGCAACTCAGCAGAAGATCTCATCCTGAGGACATAAACTCCCCCTACCCCCGGGTTCCGCTGGCCTCGGATTCATTGGGTGGTCGCCGGCGGGGCTAGTATAAAGGTAGTCTTATTTATGATCCTGGGTCTACATGGTTATTATTAATTTTATTGACTTTTCTAAGCCAATATTGGAAATGAAAAGAGCGAAGACAAAGGGAGGAAGAATGAAATGATGGGCGAACTTTGATTTCCTTTCTCTTTGCACTGACACCATTATATAGTTAGAGATCCTATGTTTTTCAATAGTACTCTGTCTAGTGTATAGGTGTCTGATCTGTGAGTACTCATATCATTTTAGCCAAGGGAAGGAGGTTCTTTCTCCACCATTTATTTCCGTAATACCCTCCTATTTAAAGGTAGGAACGGCAGTAACGCCTTCTAGTGGCAATGGGGGGAATTAGTAAATTACAGGATTGCAAGATTATAAAATTAAAATTATTAATACCCACAAATTTTTTCACCTGTTAAGGTGAACATAAAAGAGATTTGCTTTAATAATTTGCATTCAATTGTATATTTAAAAAAAATAAAAGAAGAATAATTTTTGACTAAAACTAACCTGACCTAAAAGCAAAATGTCAAAAAATCATCGCTTAGTTATGTAAAAAAATCAAGATAAAATAATATGCATTTATGATGAGCAAAAGAAAATATTCAAATGATGAAGAGAAAGACAATACAAGAAAATTTCCAAATTTAGAATTCAAAAATTCAATATCATATAAGATCGAAATTAATAATATTTCTCTTCCCAACGATACAGAAGCAGCAGCCCAATATTTAAAAAATAATTTTCTTGTGGATGCATTTAATAAAACACTACCACCATTATTACTTCATCATCAATTATATACTATAGTTAAAGATGTTTCAAAAGTGGATCGTGAATCGGTAAGATAGTTTATAATTATATCAAATTAGGCCTATTACTAGTCTTGAGAAAAAAGATATAAAAGACATTTCAAATGAAAACATTACGCATCGATTTTCAAACCAAAATAAGTTAAGATAAGAAATAAAATAAAATTAGAAAAATGTTTGCCACTTAATTTTCTGAAAAATTCATGAGCATACGAAGTGTTTACAAAAAGAAACCGATGTATCAGCTTTGTTGCTTATAGTACAACATTTTAAGCACTGCACTGCCCCTTCAAAATAGTCCCCTCTTCTGGCAACACACAGTTTCCATCGTTTCTTCCATTTCTGGAACGCATCCTGGAACTTATTTGTCGGACGAGAGCACAGGCTTCTAGTCTCCTCTATGGTTTGAAAACGACGTCCTTTAAACGTGTTTTTCAGATTGGGAAACAGGAATAAGGCTGCTGTGCGCAGGAAGAGCCCTGAATTGTGGGTAAACCAGACTTGGATGTTGGCATCATGACAATGCTCCAGCTCACGCGCCCTTCCTTGTCTGCAGCTAGCTAGCAAAACATCACATTCCCGTGTTGTGCCCCTTCTACCGTATTCTCCGGCCGTATAGCCCCAGCAGACTTTTTCCGGTTTCCCATACTGAAAATAAGTTGAAAGGACGTCGTTTCCAAACCAAAGAGGAGATATAGGACAATGCGACGAGAAGCCTGAGTGCTGTCCCACAGTATATGTTCCAGAAGGCCTTCCTAAAATGCAGCAATAAAGCTGATACAGCAAAAGTTCGGTTTTCTTTTGTACGTATTTCGTATTCTGATGTTAATTTGATATTCTATTTCTTTTATCAAATCACCGTTTCTTTTTAATAGCTCATCTCTAAATTGTTTTTTTTATTTTTCAGAAACGTTTAAATGATGAACATAAAATTTGTCAATTTGTAATAAGCAGAGAGCTTAATTGTACTGTTTTAATTTTTATGGAAGATCTTAAGCAACATATTCACAATTGTTGTGGAGAGGATGATTTAATAAATAAATTTTTTAATAGGATATTGTTACAAGTACCAGGTATAGGAATTGATAAAAATCAACTCTACAAATTACTGAAAATTGATGAAAAAGGAGCAAGGTAATTAGAATTATACAGGGTGAGTCAAAATAGGTAGACAATATATATAGAACTGTTTTCTTTTCAAATAGAGTATTGTGAATGATGACAGAGGATTTAAGGAAAAAAAAGAAAATCGGTTTTGAAACACCATTAAATAAATTGAAAAATTCACCCCAATATATATATATATATATATATTTTCATAATAACAGTTATCGTTTAAAGTCTTATATGGCCTGAGTTGCCGAAAAGACTGTGCGTATGTGTGTGTGAATGTGAGTGTGAATGGAAAAAAAGTGTGTGTTTAAAAAAAACTCCATTTCTTTACATTAAGAAAAGCTTAGAATGCATTTTATTTCAGTAGAAAATGATTAAAAACCAAATTATTTTAACTCCATTCAAAGCAGTTAAATGTAAAAGTTAAAAAAGAAATGAACGTGCTGTAAAATTTTCAAAAATGGAGTTAGAACAACTCTGGTTCTGATGCGACGATATATACATGTAGGGGTATATAATATATTGGAAGGCAGGTGCAGCCAAAAAATTAAAAGCCTTTGGATGCTCACAGAATACCGAGACGTTCGAGTCAAATGTATAATTCCATATCAGTTGCTGATTCTTAAATAGCCCCAAATTAGTTAAAGTTAGACGTGGGCGATACATTTAATTTTCTTGTACAATTTGTCCAAATAATGGTGATGAATACACATCAGCTTTATAAGCAAGTATGATCATACTATGATTTGCACAAAGAGCATTACAAGAAAAATTAAATGAATCGCCCCCGACTAACTTTAACTAACTCTGAGCTATTTAAGAATCAACAACTGATGATGGGAGAATTTGACCCGAAACGTCTCGGTATTCTGTGAGCATCCAGAGGCATTTAATTTGTTGTCTGCACTTGCCTTCTAATATACCTGTATTATCGACATCTACAGCCATTTCTTCAAATACTACCAGGTATATATATATATTTATATCCTGGAAGGTTTCCGCGACCGGATGTACAATAAACTTATCTTCGCATATTATATATATAAAGCGATAGCCATTCACCTCTGTTATATCGTGTATATAATCTCTTGACCACTCTCTCTTAACCCGAGAAATCTTATCTTCGTATGCACCCGGTTGCGGAAACCTTCTAGAACATTTAATATATATATACCGGTATATATAAGCTTATACATATCCTTTTTGTCCACCCTGTATATCTAAACACTTTAATCAAAGTATATTATTTATAATTATCGAATTCTTTTTTCTTTAAACTTAGAGAATTGATGAATAAAGGTTTATTAGTTTCAATCGATAGTGACACATATCATTTTTCATTTCCTAATGCCGGACTTTTTATGAAACAATTATTACTTGGAAGAAAATCATTAATTAAAATTATTTCAAAGAATAAATATGGCGAAATATTACAACCCGTAAGTAATAAATAAAATAAAAGATTTCTTTAATGTCAATTTGTTAAGTGGCTGTTGTATTTTAACAATAAATGAAGGAGGAGGCAGTCAAGAAATCAGCCTATACGAAATGAATCTCAAGAGTATTGGAGGCAGTTTCGGCTTTAATTAAAAAGGGATTATATAGGAACTGAGTATGGCATTAGAGAATTAAATCCGAAACTGTCTCCAATACTCTTGAGTTTCATTTCGTAGACGCTTCTTTTTTTCTGGCTGCCTGCTACTTCATTTATTGTTAGATTTCTTTAATTTTATTTATTTTTCACTTTTCTTTTAGGAACTTGAAAAACGAAAATTGGAAAAAAAATCGAAATTAGGAATGAAATTTCATATACATGATGCAATCGGATCAAAATTAGTTTTTTGGTAAATATCTTTTCAATCCGCCTTAAGTTAAACATCCATATTCTTCATGATAAAATTGCATTTTTTCTACTCGTCCTAATTTGTTAGTTTAAATTTCTTCCCCTGACCCTGGACGTACCCAGTGGAGGGGTACAAACCCCCTCCTCCCCTCCCTCATCCTGTATTAACTATATTTTTTTTATATTTGTTTCAGTACACAAACAACATCAGGAACTTTATTACGTGTACCTAAATAACTATGAATTTTCATTTTAAAATGTAATTTTTTGTTTATTTTATCAATTTATTTAAAGAGACCATATTTAATTTATTTATTTATTTGGAATTGTTCTCTTAAATTTTATTAATTTATTAAAAAATATAAAATATTAATTGTTAATATAAAAATGTAAAAATTTTAATAATTTTATACCCTTAATCAGCTATAATTATATATTTTCTTATGAAATAAAAACACTACGACTTTGAAATATAAACATTTAATCAATTTCACAAACTAAATATTCCCAACCACTTGTGTATGACTAAATAAAACATGAAAAAAATAACAAAACGAAACAGACCAAGAAGTTATCAACACCAGAAGCAGGAGGTTTACTTGGCGTGTAGTTGCAGGTGGAGATGCAAAATAAGTAAATCCTGAAAATAAATTTTATTTATTTACTTATTTTGCATCTCCACCTGCATCTACACGCCAAGTAAACCTCCTGCTTCTGGTGATGAAAAAAATAATTTAAAAAAATCTAGTGTGCTGGTCGCACAGCGCACAACTTTCTCTTACCTACGATAATTGAAAGTTGTATTCTGTTCTTGTCACTCCAGAGGGATGCCATACTTAAATATAAAATTTCAACCTCTTAGCTCAATTTCTTCGAGCTTTAAATTGAACACACCCAGACAGACAGACCACTTTGCGGGAACCTGGGGAGCTCAAAATCTCGACATTGAATTTTTGACATGATCGCAATACTTTCTCGAAAGATATATTACATAAATAGGTAAAAGAAAGTAAAGTAAGGGGAAAAGCCAAATAATTCCTTTAAAATCGACCAATTACAATTTTTAGAAGCATCGGTATTTGAACAAGAAATAGAAAAATTTTTAACAAAACATCAATTTTATTTTATTTTATTTTTTTTTTTTTAAGGCCGCCATTAGCCAAGGCCAAACGCGCACGTACTACAATATATCACATTTTAAAACGGGTGCGCCCCCCCCCTCTCTCCCCGGGGGGGGGGACTGGCTGGTCCAGATTTTTGTGTCGAGATATATTTAGTTTCCATAGACCTTAGTTTCAAACTTACATTTTAAATGTTGCTGCTTGAAATAAACTATGGTTATTTTTCAAAATTTTAATCTCATATTTGGACATTTTATACACAATATAGATTCGTAAATAAATACAAAATTTCATAAGAATTGGAAAAAAAAATTTTAAATGCGTAAAAAGTTCCAAAGGGACCCCCTTTTGAATCGAAATTAACATACAAATCCCTATAGGAAATTAACATTGGCCAAATGCGAAGATAAGGTAGAAAAAAATTTAAAACGCGTAGAAAGAGAGAAGATAGTTTTGTGAGAGAGAGAGATATGTTTTCTCCGAAAAAAAAAAAATGGGCGTTAAATAATAATTGATTTTTAATCTAATAAAAAGAAAAAGATTTAAATTCGGTTACCATGGCAACCATTTATTTCTCCTATCTTTCCTATGAAGCACAAGAGAAAGTGTGTCAAACAATTTTGAGGGCAAAACGAGAATATACATTTGAAAGAGAATCTAAAAAATAATTGATTTTTGAATTTTAATCAAAATCGTTAGAGCGAATTTTGAGAAAATCGAAAAAAACTGAAAAAGTACATCAGTAAAGTACTAGTACTCTTTGGCCGATTTTGATTAAAAGCTTATTTTGTCGGTCCCGGGGGGTGTTTAACTTAAATATAAAATTTCAGCCTCATAGCTCAATTCCTTCATGCTTAAAATTGAACACACACAGACACACAGACAGACAGACAGACAGACAGACAGAAGACCATGTCGGAAAACCACTTTTGGATTCAGGGGACCTCAAAACGTGAAGATCCATCAAAATCTCGACATCGAATTTTGAATGAAACAATATTTTATATATATTAATATATAAAGGAGAGAAAGTAAAATAGGCTTAAGATTTAAAATATTATATATGTATCTATAATAAAATAAAATACTATAAGACTATATACTTTTTAAAAGATAAAAAAGTTCCTTACTCACTTAATAAGATGGAACGATAACCGAAACCCCGTCTCTCGAGAAGATTCCAGTGTCTCGTGGATGAATTGAAAAGTCCCATAATCTCTCGAGATTATATTTTGTTTGTTTGATATAACACAAATTAAAAAACAAGCACTTAAATATTTAGCAGAAATTGAAACTAAAATATTACATGGGATACAATGATAATTCATTATCTCATATCCCTCCAAAATAACCAACTAAAGCAAGTGATGATTGTTGATTGGATGTGT
This sequence comes from Euborellia annulipes, assembly GCA_023213315.1. Taxonomy (NCBI): domain Eukaryota; kingdom Metazoa; phylum Arthropoda; class Insecta; order Dermaptera; family Anisolabididae; genus Euborellia; species Euborellia annulipes. Next base: position 157,663 of record JAKCPI010007597.1, read on the forward strand.
GACGTAATAGTTGAAAGCTTTCAAGAACCAATCAGAAAGAGAAAGCAAGACCCAGAATAAGTTTAAAACTCCCCACCACCTCCGTAAAAAATGGCGGGCTTAGTCCCTTTCAGTATATAGCCTTTTTTCAGCCCATTTGAATATTGTGAATTAAATAAATAATATAAAATTAAAGAAGTTATTTTTTTCTAGAGAAAAACTATTTGAAGTCCTTTTATAAAAAAAAATTATCGTTATTTAGTTTATTAGTTAGTTATTTAGCCGCGATAGGGCAGCACTAGTAAGAAATGTCAAGACTGGGAAAGAGGATTTAAGTTTATCCTTTAGACACTAGAAAGCAGCACTGTTCAGAGAGATAATTTGGCTTGGAGTGGGGGAGGGGCAACGCTCTCCCTTGACCAATAATAGAACCTGAAATGAAAGAAATGTTTTGATAATAATTAATACCCTAAATTATCTTTTAAAGAACATGGAATTGTATCCAAGTAGGTAATTTTATGTCAAACAATATTTATATACAACTTTTTTTATTTATTTTTGTAAATTTAATTTCAGAAAAGAAAGCTTGAATCTTTCAAGCAGATATATTTTCATGTAACCTGAAAGGAGTTAATTATTCATTTATTTATTCATAAATCTGCTTTAAAAAGATGAAATATTTAATCTTATTTTAATATATTATTATGTGATTTATCATTATGAATTAAAGAAAATATATAAAAAGGAATCTAGTCAAACCAAGTGCCATAATGTTAAATTAAAATTTTTTTTATTATTGTTTTCTTGCCATAAAGTAACCCAAACCAAAGTAATATATAACCAAATAAAATGACCAACGATAATAAGAAACATAAATGTAAAGAATGTCCAAAGACGTTCGAGCAAATTGCCGATCTTCGCCGTCATATGCGAATACATGGTCCGAAACAACATCAATGTCAACATTGTGATGCAAAATTTACACAGGTTGGTGGCTTAAGAAGTCATATGGTGTCAAGACATAGCGATATATTGGAAAACCAAGGCTCTACAGAAGCCTTTATATGCCATCATTGTGGAAAGGCGTTTCCACTCAAAGAACGACTTCGTTTACATCTACGTGTACATACAGGGGAACGCCCTTATGCTTGCCATTTATGTCCGAAAAAATTTGCCAGGGGTGGACAACTCACACAGCATATTCATTCACACACAGGTAATCTAAATTAATCACTATTTAAATAAGAAAAATTAGTTGTTTTTTTTTTTAAGATAAGGAAACTCGTAAATAGGGTCATTAAGTTTCTAAAAAAAATACTGAGTTATTCTAAAGGTCATAATATTAATATTACATAATAATCCTTATCAACCTAGCAATCATATGTGTGACCAAAGCCCTTTTCAAAGTTCTCTCTAATTTTGCATCAGAATTTTAAAAGAAATCTTTGTGATGAAAAGCTCAATCTCATTTTGAAACTTCATGAAAAAAGAAAAAAATAATTTTAAGAAATCATTCTCCATCATTGAAAAAACTTTTGACAGTATCCGTTTATATATATATATAAACATAAATTCTATATTTTAAGTTAAAAACGGTTTAAAAATGTCCTACACTTTAATATATATATACAATATAAATCATGATAAGCCTGAATCATGGTGTTCTGGTTTATTTAATGGACATTGATTTATATTCTATTTTATTACATTTACTATAACTCTACAGTGAGAGACAAAGTTAAAGTATGCGTTTCTATATGTGATTATTTCATCGTTTTTTTATTTTTTAATTGGATTTTTAATTTAATTAAATGGGAACTTTCGAGGTTCAAAAATGTCATAAAAACAATGAAATAATCACATATACAAGCCTATGGGAAACGTATGCGTGTCCTTTATCTTTGTAAACTCACTGCACAAATAGAATGTCCCGTTACAACAAAATATGTATTTGACACAATTTAAGCTTACTCTTAGACGCAAAATATGTTTGAAAATGTGTAGTAAAGAGGAAATAAAGATTAGAAGAATTGACTTCTTTCTCAGAAATATACAATATAAATCAAGATAAGCCTGAATCATGGTGTTCTGGTTAATTTAGACATTGATTTATATTCTATTTTATTATATTTACTATAACTCTTCAGTGAGAGTCAAGTTAAAGCAATCGTTTCTATATGTGATTATTTCATTGTTTGTTTTTTTATTGGATTTTTAATTTAATTAATTAATTATTACCAATTCAAGGTTCAAAAATTTCATAAAAACAATGAAATAATCACATATACATACAAGCCTAAAGCAGGACACAGGAAATGTTTAATTCAACTTGATATTATTTATTTTATTCAGGTGAACGGCCGTACAAATGTCAGAATTGCTCTGCTGCCTTCAGTTGTCCTGCCAATCTACGAACCCACCTGAAAAGACATCTAGGCGAAAGAGATCATGTATGTGAAGTTTGTGGTAAATCATTCACTCGTCGCGATGGCCTTCAAAAACATTTGAGTTGTTATCATCGTGGACACAGGGCCTTCCGCTGTAATGTGTGTCAAAAAGATTTCAAGGTATTTTAAAAAAAAAGAAAAACCTAATTCGATGAATTAATGGGTATTGGTTCGAAGATGTCCAGAAAAGTTAAAAAAAATGGAATTATATACTCTAAAGTAAATTTTTTCCTGTTTGTTTATTTAGTTTGCTTTTTTGTTGAATCACTCTTTTTTGTTGTTGTCTAAGATTAATTAATATTTTCAGACTCATGCTGGCCATTTGTACATACCAAGGGTCGAGGGTTCGCATCCCGAACCAAGCGACAAAAGTTTATTTAAATTCAATCAATTTAAATAAATAGGGACTGGGTCTAAATGGCCATAGATGCCGAAAAAGACCTTACATAAAAATAAAAAATCTGGTGTGACTGGTCGCACAGCACACAGCTTTCTCTTACCTTCGGAAATCGAAAGTTCTGTTCTGTGCTTTTCACACCAGATTTTTTGTGTCGAGGGGGGGGGACATATATTCAGTTTCCGACAGTACGGTACATTCCAATTTCAAGATGTAAGATTTATAAGAATGAGGAAATATCTCTTATCTTTCCTATGAAGTACAAGAGTAAAGTGGTCTGCAGAAGATTTCAATGGCAAAATGAGAATATACATTTTAAAGAGCATCCAAAAAATAATAGATTTTTGAATTTTAAACAAAATCGTTGGAGCTACTCGAGAAAATCGAGAAAATTTTAAAAAACTGAAAAAGTGCATCAGTAAAGTACTAGTACTCTTTGGCCGATTTTGTTCAAAAGCTTTGTGTCACTTGTCAGGGGGATCCCTAACTTAAATATAAAATTTCAACCTCCTAGCTCTTTTCTTTCTTGAGATATTTATATAGACAGACCATCTCGCGAAACCCACTTTGAATTCAGAGGACCTCAAAACGTGTATATCCATCAAAATCTCGACATCGAATTTTTGACATGAAACCAATACATTCTCTCTCTATCTATTAACATATATAGAGGTAAGAGAAAGTAAAAATATTTGGACTCTTGTGGAATCTTTGGCTAAAAGAGGATCTTTGCCAAGATAGACACTATGTTGATGCTTGCATTACCATAAACAAATCTAGTTTTCCCAACGTTTGTACAGAGAGGGACAATATCAAGTCCCACCCATGCGTTTTCTACTTGTGATTATTTCATTGTTTTTATAAAAGAAAATGAAAATCTTTATTGGAATGAAAGTTTCCATTAAAAAATATTTAATATTTTTTTTAAAAACAATGAAATAATCACAAGTAGAAAACGCATGGGTGGGACTTAATATTGTCGCTCACTATACATATAATTTTAGAAAATTGTTTGGATTCTTTTACACTCCATTTCTTGGATTATTGTTTTGTTTTTTTAGCTTCACAACAATGACCAAATTAGAAACAGATTTCAGTTTTTAATGTTTCAATTTTTTATTCTGGTTAAAAAGAGTGATGCAACAAAGAAGCAAATTATACTAGCTGTTAACTTGTTATTATTCGGGATATGAGTCAAATAGTGGAATTTTTTGTAATAATCACTATGGAAACAGAAAAATATAAGAACATTTTGAATTTTGTTTTCAAAAACAAACTTTTTTTCAATGGATCATATTCTATGAATATATAATTTAATTTGATCAAAGAAATTTAATATATCATAACATAAAATTCATAGAGACCTTTTATTTAAAAAATACTTATTTCTCTAAATAGCGAAGAATCTGTTCAAAATTGGTGTCCGGGAGACTTGAGTTTAGACAACCAAAACACTTTAACGGTAAGAATTGTTGTCTCAAAAATAGCTATAGCTCCTCTTCACTTCAATTAAAAACAGATGCTTTATTTAAACAATATTAAAATATTTTTATGCTGAGTACTTCGTAATCATAGCTATCTAAATTGACTTCAAAAGCTTTTGTTGAAAAATAAATTGTTTTTGAAAAATGTTTTTCTGTGCCCTTCTAATCATTAGTCCTACTAATTTGACTGAATAATAACAATGTTATTGATATAAGCTGTATTCTTCAAAGAGGAACATTTTTTTATAAGTACTTACATTCCTAGATTTTTTTAAAATTTTATCATCTTTTTGGACAAATTCATTTATTAATTATTTTGTTTCCAATCCAATTTTGTTAAATATATTGAATTTACAAACAATAATTTTTCAAAAAAAAAATTAAACAAAAATAAATTTATTTTTCATCTGACAATTAAAAATAAAAAATACTTTTCATTAATTTCATTTATTATTTAATAATTACAGACATAATAAATGCAAAGTTCTCTCTCAGGAAATTTTCAGAGTTCCACGAAACATTTTTATATAATAATTTATATAAAATTTGTTTCAATTTCATAATTAAGGTATATACACACAATTTTTTTTCTTATTTTTGGAATGCTAGGTAAAGGGGTAAAATGATTGGGTTTGGTTGTAGCAATTAATTAATAACTTTCAACTAAAATAGATGGATATCGACTAAAAATTTCTCTTATTCTATTATTGTTGGATGGTGTTTGGGAAATTCTTACAAAGAAATTTTAATATTTCCACTCTTCCCTCTTTTTTTTACAAAATAACCTGTTTATTTATTTCTTTCCTATTTCACCCTTTCATTCACAAAGGATTAAGATATTTTTGCATGCTATATACACTTTCAAAAATAAATTTTCATCAACTTATTTAATTTAAAAATTAATATAAAACATGTGAACAAGTATTCTTCAATAATACGCTGTATTTTATTCACTCACTATCTTAGTCATATTAACATAAAAAAGTCTTTCTTTTCACATTTTAATTAATAAGAGCAATGTATAAGACATTAATCATATCCTTTTAAACTCATCCAAAGCACAGCCACCACATAACACGTATAAAAAATTACAAAATTAAGAAGCTTTTTAGAAAAAAGAAAACGTAACTCTAAAGACACCATTCAAGAAAAAAAATTAATTTCCCCGCCGCATCCATCGGAACTTGGCTAAGCTACTGAAGGCATTGCTTTTATCTATTAAAAGATAAACTTTCTATGAGCATAAAAGGTTAAAAGTAGCAAAAAAATCAAATTTCTTCATCAATAATTCTATTTTTCTTTTTTAAAATGTATTATAAATATATATATAAATACAGTAGAACCTCGCTTAGCGACCACCTCCCATAACGAGTAATTCGCATAACGAGCAAAACAATTGTTGCTTAGGCTGAACGCACACCAATTGAGCAAAAACGTTTTTGACTAATCGTGGCTAAAACTGTTTTTTCAATGCTTTTCTATCGGTCAACGCACACCGAGGAGGCAAAACACAATTGGACATGATTCGACATCATTGAACAAAATGTTTTGCCATTGAGGGTTTGGCTCAATCGGTGTGCGTTGGCATTGAGCAAAATGCTTTGCTCTTGGACAAAACGTTTTTGATCAATCTGTGCATTTGCATAGAGCAAAATGTTTTGTGATTGAGCGTTTTGCTCAATCGGTGTGCGTTAGCATTGAGCAAAACCTTTTGCTTAATTGGTGTGCGTTCAGCCTTAACGAGCGAAGTTTCGCATAACTAGTGGCGAGGAGTGGGGAAGTCCCGGATTATGCGCATCTTGCATCAGTCTGTGTCATGGGGGAGTAGGGACAGCTCTAAGGGAAGAATGTTATTGTTTCGCTTTACGAGTATGATTCTGGAGCGAATTATGCTCGGTAAGCGAGGTTCCACTGTATATTATTAATGAGAAATTACAGGCCGAGTGTTCTTTAATGTCATTTTAGTCAGAACCGTCCTTTGAGCCAGAAAAGGGTTATTAATTAAATTGTTAACAAGAAAGTAGGAATTGTCATACAATTATAAAATCATAGATGAGATCACCCACCAAGGACTGTATGTATTCAGGAAGGGAGAAAACAGGCCACTGCAGTCCAATGGAATAACACAAAATATATTGATGAAGATAGGGGACAGCCTGGAGGATATTATTGAGAAGGATGAAGTTAAATAAAAATATGGAGATGATTTTCATTTGCATTATCTCCTTCGGTTATGAGTCAACGTTTCGGAGGCCAAATGACTCCTTCTCCAGGACCATGCAGGGTCAAGAAAACAAATTTGCCCTCAATTTTGTCATTAGTGGTTGCGATTAATTACGCTAGTACACATATCAAAGCCAATGAAGCTCGAGAAAGAATGATTTGTGACTAATGACAAAATTGAGGGCAAATTTGTTTTCTTGACCTCTCATGGTCCTGAAGAAGGAGTCGTTTGGACTCCGAAACGTTGACTCATAGCGGAAGGAGATATTCCAAATAAATTGGCTTGAAAATCATCGATTTTATTTAACTTCATCCTTCTCAACAAAATATATATATACTTTATTTAAATTTTATCTTCGACCGCTCTGGCGTAGGTCTTCCTCAGTGAGAAAAAATCTAGAAGAATTTATGAATCCATTTCATTATGTCTAAAAGATGTGGCAAATTTTTTAGGCAAAAACGGTCAAAGACAAAACATTTTGTCCAATGAATTTAAAAATATTGATAAAATAATCAATCCTCAACAGTTCAGTCTATATTTTGTTTTATTCCATTGGACTATACTGCAGTAGCCTGTTTACATCCTTCCATTACAAAATTATGATGACAAAATGAAGATATAAGCCAAATTAGGTTCAAAAAATCTCCCCGAATAAAACTTTCAATTCAAGATATTTATATATGTGGCCAATAAATGAAGCTGGCCAAATTTAAACCGTAAGACCTTATTCTGGGAGTTTTATTGAAACCGATTTCGAGCAACAATCATGAAATTATACTTTATTGAGTAGTACCTTTAGATTATCATCAGCAATCCTCTATGTGCCTATGTTAAGTTCTCATTGGAAATAGATGTTAAAAAAAAGAATTTCCCTTCAATGATGTACATTTTGAATATTCCGGTGATTGATCATCTTTCTTTGCATGATGGTTGCCTAAAAAGATAAAAAATTAAATTAGATTAATCATAAACAAGTAGAAGCCACTTTATTTTTGGTGTAAATAGAAAATTTCAACAAGTGCATATCCCATCTAATCGCATCTTCCTGTATAATTTAATTAAAGTTTAAAATGCGCTACGAAAACGATGCTAAAAAATATTAATACACTGTATATAACCTATATATACCAAATATTTCTGGCGGAATGTTTTTGAAAAGAACTAAAGGATTTTTGCGAGGGCTCTTATATAAGATAAATATTTTTTTCTAAATTTAGGAAAAAGAACACTGACTGTATTTTTCTCATTTATTCATCTTTACTCACCCTCAAAATCATCTATCAAAACAAGAACAATGTTTTGTTTTTTTCTTTTACTAAACTTATCTTCATATTTATTAATTAAATTTCCAAATACTTGTAAAAATAGTGAGAATTCTTCCACTTCTATAACTTTTTCTTTTCTTTTAGTTATGTACAAGCTCGAAGTGAAATTTAAAATTTAAATAAAGATTTTAAAATATTCCATTAATAATGGTTTGATCAAATGGCATAATTGGAAGGAAATGGACTGGACAGCGGCAGTTTTACGGATCACAGTTGTTTTGGATCAAGAGCGGATCCATCGGGGGGGGGGGGGGGGGTAATCGGGTGTGACTGGGCGCACAGCACACAATTTTCTCTTACTTTCGGTAATTTAAAGGATTTAAAGGTGCATTCAGTACTTGTTTACCAGAATACATATGTATATATATATATATATATATATATACACTCCAAAGCTATATACACTTTACGTTATATATATATATACAATATTTATATATTACAAAATATACAGTATAACAATATATGGCACGATATTATTTTGATTACTTATAACTATATTCCTTGGACAGAGTTTGTCTTTTAGAGATTTGTTGTAGATAAATAGATTTCTTATTTGTCAATCGTTTATTATATGTATATATAAGAAATCTGATTTATGCAAAAAATCTCCTCTTTGACTAACTTTTTGCAGATTTTGGACCTAAGCAATCAAAATATTTTCATGTCATTTTGTATAATTATTTAAAAAGTTTTTATGTTGTCAATATCATTTAATTTATAATTATAACTTAATTGTTACATTTCGGCAGATTATTTTGCATATATAGTCAAATTGAACTGTTGATACTGGGAAAACTTTTTCTAAAACTCATTTATTACATTGCGGAGAAATTGTCCACGATATTTGATATATAATATGACTTAAGATAATTCTTATTATGAGTGTTTAAAATAGAGCAAAAAATGACACACATTTTTCCTTTCTTCCTTTCACCCTTGAAATAAATTCATTTTCACTTTTAATTTATAAAAAAATCTATGAATACATATGGTTTTTGAAAGGTTTAAGTTTGAGAGAAAAGATGGGAAGATTTCAGCTAATTGAAAGCCTCCTCTTTTAAATAGATATTACTGGCCCGAAAACAACTAGATGTCAAAACTTAAAATTCATATTCTTGAAGGTGAAATTTAAGTCTTGAATAATATTATTACGAGTTGGAAAAGAGCAAGTATGGGAGCAGGAAATAAAGAAAGCATTTTGGATGCCAAATGCCGAAAGGAGACGTTTCGAACAAAATTTATTTGTCCATCTTTTTTAAAAAATATTCATGTGCACGGACTTTTTGTGCCGCATCACCAATAACAAATAGATTATAAGCCTACAAGGACTGAAGATGGATAAATAAATTTTGTCCGAAACGTCTCCTTTCAGAATTTTGTATCCAAAGGCTTTCTTTATTTGCTGCTCCGGTACTTGCTCTGTTCCAATTCGTAACATCAACAGTAACTTCCCTTCGAATTACTAATATTATTATCTTATTCCTTTTTTTATTTAAAAACCTCTTCTAAAACAACATAATCCACACAAACAACAATGATAATACTATTTTTTGGAATTATAAAAACAAACCAATTTAGAATTTATGTGAGGATATGAAGCATGAGTTTAAATCATTTAGTTGCTATATATACATTGAAGAATAAATACCTTCTGTCTAACGTCTGTTTATTTTTAGAAAATATTGGGTTTTATACAGGCTGTTATTCCAATATTTTTTCGTTTCTTTTTCGTTACTTCAAGCCACTTGAAGTCTGATCCAAGTCCCAAACCTGTGTGAGGGAGATCAGATGATTGCCATCAAAATGCGTGAACTGTATGTGCCGTGCACATAAAAAAAAAAAAAAAAACATTATCTTAAAACTTTGAAAAAAGCACTTAGTTCATAATTTTCATATATATTATTTTCAGCAAAATATTTGAAATTTATACTCTAATACCGATATGATCATCCGTGTAGGTATAAATGTAAATAGAGGCTTTCACTAAAAGCTGTATTCTTCCCTAGTCTTTTTTTTTTCATCTCAATTACTCATCTTTTACTAAAATAAAATCTAAATGTGATTAAATAATGCATTCATAAAGAAATGAGGAAAGACAGCAGCAAAACAAAAACAAAATATTCTTAAAATCTTTTTGTCAACGTTACGATCACGAATCATGTTCATTATCATAATAAAAAGATAATATAAGACCTGTTTAAAATGTATAAAATCGTTTGTTTGTTTTTTTCACAAATTGGTGGCATTTTTTTCATGTGTCTTATCAGTCTTTTTGTTCTGTGTTTGTAATATGATTGGCAATTCCACCGATGCAACAATAATAAGGTCCCCTAATCTATTAATTGAATATTTTATTTATCTTATTCACTTTTTTTTTTAGTTTTCATAATAATAAATATATATATATATATATATATATATATATAATTTTATAATTCTAATTACTTAGATATTTTTAGAAATAACTTTTCGTCTCAATTTTTCCCATTTAATAAAAATAAAAGTAGAGGAAACACTTAAAGTTTCGCAGTTTTATTAGCAAATAACTTTTATTTTTAGATATTGGATTTTTTTTTGTCGAAGATTATGGGCGACTATTCGAATTGTATTGCTAAAACAGATTTATCATTAAATTAGAAATATTACAATAGTTTGAATGTTTTCAACAATTCTGTGAAAAAGTTATTTCGATTTATTATTATGCGAGTTTTTAATTATAGACCACATTTTGTATTAATTATTTATTTAAAATATAAATCTGTACAACGTTCAATTCACTTGAGATGGAGCAAGTACACAGTACTTGAAAACCACTGCTGAATAAGCAGTCGAAATGTTGTACAGTATTTATATTTTTAATAAATAATTAATAACAAAGGGGTCATCCCCATATAACGTAACGCCTTTTTTAACGATTTACTAGTCCCCCCCTCCCCCCATGTCACAGTTAGTCTCATACAAACAAACCCCTCTACAAATATTATGTCACAACATAGAACTACCCCCCCCCCCCCTGGCCCGAATTAAATTTATTATACAAAATTCATATCATTTTATCTTTTTTGTTTGTTTTTTTAAGTAAATTTTCCCTCGTGACCAAAATAATCACTCCATTTTTTCTCTGTTGTGAAAATCATTCGACCTTTTTTTGTTCGGGTCCCTGACGTTTCGGTCTTGGTCAAGACCCTCAAGCTCTAAAGATGGTCTTGATCAGGGCTGAAACGTCAGCAAGCTCTGAAGATGGTCTAGACCAAGACCGAAACTTCAGCATAGAGGGCCTAATAAACGAAATATATCTAGCTGCTATACTTCTGACCATCTTCAGAGCTTGAAGGTCTTGACCAAGACCGAAACGTCAGCATAGAGGGCCTATAAACGAAATATATCTAACTGCCATTCTTTTCTTTACACCTTAACAACTGTTCAGCAATAATATCCCCATCTTGTAATTAATACAAAATGTGGTCTATAATTAAAAACTCCCATAATAATAATAATAAAAAGCACAAAAGCTTTAATAAATACAATCGTGATAAATATAATCTAAAAATTATTTCAATTTCCTAATACTAAAATAAAATTCGAGTTACATTCTCTGCTAAGATTTTTCATGAAAATATATATATATATATATATATAATATTTTTTTTACTTACACTACTTATTTTTCTCCATGAATTTATTAATTCTTCCATTGGAATTCCAATTAAAAAAAAATTATTATACAATCCTCAAATTTGGGTGGTTGAAATAACTCTCTTAAAACGTAGACAAAAGATATAAGCCATGTTTTTTTTTAATTGTTGAACTTCCTTTCTTTCTTACTAAAAATAAAAATAATATCCTATTTTGATATTTTCAAAAACTGGTATTATCAGGGCCACCTGTTGCAACATCTACGGACACATTGGCGAGAGAAGCCGTACACCTGTAACGAGTGTGAAGCTTCCTTTGCTCAACGATCTCAATTGACTGTTCATCTTCGGACTCATTCTGGAGAACGGCCTTATTCTTGTCGCGTTTGCCGTCAGGCATTTAGTCATTCGACTGCACTAAAAATGCATGTTCGACGCCATACAGGCGAAAAACCATTCAAGTGCCTGCTCTGTCCAGCCACTTCATTTGTACAATTGCCTCATCTTAAAAAACATATGCTGTGTATACATAAAACCGATAAACCATATCTTTGTTTAGGATGTCGAAATTTTTATAAAACTAAAAATGAATTAGAAAAACATCAAGAAACATGTACCGATGCCGTTGAAATCAAAAATAGTCTAGAGTCAAATGAAATTAAACCACGAGTTGGCATGGCATTAGATCGAATGCGATTACTTTTAGCTGTTCTTTTAAAGAAAATTTCACTGCCCAATAAATTAGAGGCTCTTGGTTATGGTCGACGATTAATTGATGAAGTTTTATGCGAATCAATTGAAGGAAGCGGTCGTTTGCCATGCCGTGAACCTGAACTTGATGAGCATGAACGTCTTAAAAGAAATGTTGCCATTTTATTTGAATGGACAGTTCCAAAAGCTCATATGGCACGTTTCCGAAAAGAGAATCGTACTACAGAGGAATTATTGGAAGAATTAGCCTCTTGACTTATTGGGGCCTTAAATTATAAATTGAATTGCCATCACGTTCAAAATTCATTTTTTCAAGTGATATATCAACACACATCTCCTTTTTTTGCCATATTCCTTTAGGCGAATATTTTTGTAATATACAAATAAGTCACATTCATTATTAACTAGAAAAGCAATTCTATATGTCGAGGAAGATGAGAGGCAGCTATCTTCATTTATTTATTTATTTTATTCTTTTCATTGAAATATAATACGGGATGCACAAAATGTAGATAATCATAATTTCTATTAATTTACCTCATTATTATTTGGGTCCCTTGTTTTATTTCTTCTTTTATATGTGATTAAACCATATTTAAAATATTTGATGAAGCATACAAATTATTGGATACCTGAAAGACAAAAAAAACTCTGTTATTAATCGACTTTCGAGACAAAATTATCTATAAAATAACAGGAACAGGAATTGTTCATGAAGTTCACTTGCGGAATTTGGAATTACAGCTAACCTTATTCAGGGACGTTATTTGAAGAGGATTAACGGGAAGTGAATAATACTTCGTTGCCGAGTTCAGAATTTGAATTTCTGGAGCTGAACTATTGGCACCGATAATTTGTATTGATATAACAATCAGTGGGTAATTTTGAAACGTAGCTTCATTTTAAATAAGGAATGGAGAAGGGAACCACGCGAATTATCTGCCTGACGCCCTTTTATTAGACATATTTTGTACACACAACGTGCAACCCCAGATAGCTTGGAATATTGCAAATCTTGCACAATAATGACAATATTGCTGCGCAATATTCCAAGTTGTCTGGGTATTAAACCTTACAGGGAATATTGCAGCATCATTGCAACAATATTGCCTCAATATTCCTGCAAGTTACAAAGAGGCCGATATAGAAATATTGAAGCAATGTTGCTGCAATATTCCCTGTAAGGTTTAATACAGCTTGGAATATTGCGCTGCAATATTGTCATTATTGTGAAAGATTTGAAATATTGCTGCAATATTCCAAGCTGTCTGGGGCATCTTTATTTAATGCTGTTTGAATATTAAAGGTGGGCTTTTTTGCTAAAGTCATATTCCAAGCCCACTTTCAATATCTTCAAGGCAGTGAAGATGTTGCACGCTATGTTCTTCGAATTATCTCCAAATAAAAGGACGTCATGTGGAGCGAGTGTAACTGCTGGCGTTTTACTTCTCCATTTCTTCTCATCCCAGCTTCTCTCAAATATTCATCGGATATATATATATAAATTCATAAACAATTAAATTTCAAGTTTTATTTATGGAAAAAATAAATATTTGAAGTAAAAATATTTTTTAACTTGTTTCGCGGAGCGCTTTTGAGAAACGCTTCTCTAGGCTCTCTGATGAAATATTTGAAAATTTTTAATTAAATGAAAGTAAATTCTTATATTAAATTTTATTTACTTTTCTTTCTTCTATAAATTTTTTTTAGAAAACTATTATATGTATTTTATAAAATTTGTTATATTCAATATGACTCCTTATCATATTTTTTGAGCATCTGTATTTCCATAAAAAACACTACTAAAAGAATTTCATATTATTTTGCATACAAAGTACTCACATTAAATATAGGCCTATATTGTACATAATTGAAAAAAATCAATATATATAAGCTTGGGATCGGGAGGAATGAAACCAGCCTTTAGTTAGATTACAAGAAACGTTTCGGTCAACCATAGCCGATTCCATCATCAAACTAAGTTTTTGAAGTTTGTCATACAAACTTGAAATTACTTAGGGATTTCATCAGTTTGGAGCACTAATTTCAACTTTTTACGACAAAGACCTTCTAAAACTTAAATTATCACTGATGATGGTATCAGTTATGGTTGACCGAAACGCTTGAACTGAATAAAATGAAAATGTGATCTATTTAAAAGCTGGTTTATTCCCCTCGACTCCAATCTTATAGGCCCAGGATTCAACCAACAATCTATATATATAATTTTTTTACTAAATAGCCAAAATCCTAAAATTAAAATCGTTTACTATATTTTTTAATCGAATAATTAATCTGATTTTTTTAAACCTCCGCTAGTCACTAGTTATTATAGTTATATCGTTAAAAATTCAATATTTATTCAAGTTTTATTATAGCTGATTGTATTGTTTGTAGATAGAATTAGAAATTAAAGAGAGTGCAGCTAATTTCATTTATCTCCCCCTCAGAACTGACGTTTTGGTCCTGTTTAGGACCATCTTCAGAGCACTAGGGAAGTCATTCTCAATGATTTCACATTTTACATCAATCGTTGGTTTTTCTTTACATACATCTACTTATTTAAAAAAAAAATACATATATTGAATATATGTAAAGAAAAACCAACCATTGATGTAAAAATGAAAAGTGGAAATTCATGTTCATAATGACAACTCTAGTGCTCTGAAGATGGTCCTAGACAGGACAGAAACTTCACTTCTGAGGGAGAAATAAATGAAATTACGCTTAACTGCACACTCTTTAATTTCTAATTCTGCCTACAAAAAAACTTTTAACCCGAATTTGTTTGAAAAAGATGGAATTTTTCAACCAATGCTCAAATAGACTGATCGTTAGCCAGTCAATATAACGTTTAAGATAGCAAATTTGCGAGATGAGTTTGTGTTTATGATTTTCTTATTAGTTACCTTCTATTAAATAGAAGAAACTTTAACTTCTCTCTAATAAATAAATTACATTTCCAGTTAAATTTGGTTTATACACTGATACGAACACTCATTCTACCTCAAGAAGGCCCCATTGAGTATTCGAGTCATTTTATTTAAAACAAATACTTATGTGTTGGTGTGAAGGGATTATAAATAATCCTGCCTGGGATCCGAACCCGCTACCCTTGATATAGAAGGCCAGCACGCTAGCCACTAGACCAAACCCGAGGGCCTATCTTTATTTATTTTTCTTTTTAAACATTCACACTTTTTTTCTCATTCACACAGTCTTTTCGGCAACTTAGGCCATTTAAGACTTTAAACGATATCCGTTATTGATTATTATACATATTGGGGTCCAGGTATTCTTATTTAAGCCATTTGGTATCCAAATGCCTTAAATAAAATCTTCGGACTGCCTGGGGTCCGAACCCGCGTCGTTCGGTATAGAAGGTAGACACGCTACCAACTACTCCAAGCCCCGTGGGCCTATCTTTATTTTCATCGATTTCATTTTTATTACATTGTTGTTATCAAAAATATGAAGTTATAAACTTATACTAATACTAACTAATGATCTTAGCCCCGATATATCAAATAGTCCTGGAAATGATTCAAGTAATTTATTTATTAATGACAACTTCTTGTCATGAAATAATATTTTGTATGCTTATATAATATGCAATTCTTTTTAGTTCAAATAAGTATTATTGAAAAAAAAGAATTTTGATGATGGTGGCTACTCACATTCCTCTTCATTTAAAATTCATCAATATTTATGATTAAATGTTATTTTAGAATGGGAAAAAACTATTTTTGAGTGCTTTAATAAAAATGTAGTTAGTCTCTAATAGATTTCTAAATATCGCCCAGGTGTTTTGAGAGGTTGTTTGTTTGTCTTGTATCGCGTTGATGTTCCAAGTCTTAGCGTCTATTCTCTAGCCTCTGCATGGCGTACTTTTGGTGGAGGGCTTTTGGGGTTGGTGATGGTCACTTCCTTTAGGCTCGCTCTTTATTCATTTTTCATTCTTCAAAAATTAACCAAAGTTGTTGGCCAAAGAATAATTAAAAAATGCCGTTTAGTCCGAGTTCCTACTATAAAAAAAAAAGATGCCATTTATTTATTTATTTATGTGCCATAATGAAGTGTTGAAACCAAAGTCTGAACCCCAAAAGTAATTAGGGTTTAGTGCAATATAAATTATATATATATATAAGATATATATTTACTTTTTTTAATTATATATTTATATTTACTGTAAAAATATAAATCATCTCATCGTATATTTAATTTAAACCTTAAAAAAACATCAAATAATAAAGTCGATTGCATTAATATTATAATTAAAATAATGTATTAATTAAGTGGAATACCAAATTTCCAATTCGAGAGGATATTGATTTACATAAAACAATAAAGGCTGTTTGTTCATACAACAATAGGAGTAGGAGCAGCCAAAAATAAAAAGCCTCTGATTTTTACAATCCATTGAGACGTTTCAGTCCTTTAAAATTGTTACTGCCCGGAGTTGGTCTTATGGGTATAATACATTTATATTTATTTATGTACATAGGCGCCGGAACTGGGGGGGGGGGGCAAGGGTACATTGCCCCCCCCCCCTGGCATCCTCTAGGAGGGGGCAGGGGGGGGCAAAATTTCTTCTTTTATTTCATTTATTTTTAAAAATGATATATTTTTACTTTTGAAAAATAAAATCTTCTAAATTAAAAAAAATTAAAAGAGTAAGAAATTCATTTTTTTCCAAATTTTTTCCAAAAATTTTTGATAAAATCACTACCAAATTTTTTAAAATTTTAATTTTATTAAAAGTGTGATTTTATTTAAAATTTTTAAAGTTTTATAGTAGATTTGTTTTTGTTTTATACTATTTGAACATATTAAATTATTTTAATTAAAAAAAAAAAAAAATTTTTGCCCCCCCTGATTCAAATTCGTTCCGGCGCCCCTGTTTATGTATCATAACGAGCGAGTTGTCCCATCTTTATTTAGTGAGAATATTCATTCATACCATCTCCGGGTCAGTAACAATTTTAAAGGACTGAACAATAAAAGAATCTGATTTTCGGTTTAACTGTGGTTTATTTGTAAATATTACAACGGTTCGGCCACTCATTCTGTGGCCTTCTTCAGGTACAATTCATTTAAGATTACAAAGGTCATTACATCTCTGACAACCTTTGTAATCTTAACTGAATTGTACCTGAAGTAGGTTACAGAATGAGTGGCCAAAACGTTGTAATATTTATAAATAAACCAGTTAAACCGAAAATCAGATTTTAAATTAAAATGACTGAAGATGGGACAATAAAATTATTCCGAAATTGTCTCGTTGAATTGTAAAAGTCGAGGCTTTTTAATTTTGGCTGCTCCTGCTCCTTTTCCTATTGTTTTTGATTTACAGATTATAGATGACCTATCAAAGAAAAGAGCAATTGATTTATTTTGTTTATAGCCACTTCAAGCCGACGTTTCGATCAGATATACGATACAGAGCCATAAAGATGGTCGTATTTCTGACCGAAACGTCGGCTTGAATATCTAATAAATCTAGGTACAATTGCTTTTCTTTATACCTTATTATAATATAATTTTTTTTAAATTATATTTTATTTCCAAAAGTGCTTAGCAAATAAACACATTTCAATAACGAACGCCGCTAAACTTCTTCAGTGGGTTTGTTATTAGAAACTAGATTTTTATTTTCTCTTACCTATAATATATAGAGAAAGTACGGATTAATGTCAAAAATTAGATGTCGAAAGCATGAAGGAAATGAATTACGAGGTTGAAATTTCTGAGATGCAAAAATGAGCTTTTGAAATCAACTTTGGAGGCACTGAGGAAGATAACGATCACGTTTGAAATCTGGATTGTGGATTTGCTAAGACTATTAAAAATTTATATTCTCTAACAAATTCTGGGTGATGGTTTGGTTTGGACACGATTTTCGATATGCAATGGATCTAATGTAGGAGACAGTTTTTTATAAAAAAAATAAAAATTCTTAATTATATCAAATATAATTTATAAAAAATAATACCTGAAGTTTCCAGATTGCGAATGAAGTTTGTCATTTTGCAAATGGATTGTTTATTTTAAATAAAGAACTTCAAAAAGAATCTTCAAAAACAAAGTATTTGCTGATCCATTTTCAAGATTCTAAAAGAAAAAATTGTAATTAGTTGTTGTTCACTTAAAAAATAAAGTCAAACCCTCCTCCCAAAATAAATTAAATTGTCATCATTCACATAAAATTTATTTAAATTATATTGGCTATTAATTTAAATAAATTTGGAAATCCAAATAGCCCCAAATATGCCGAAAAATTTAAAAAAAAACAACATATTCTCGAATTGGCTATAATCTATTCCAAATACAATATTTTAAATATAATCAATTTTCATATCACATTGCTCATTAAAAAGGTACAAAAATTATAACCAGTGATTTTTTTTATTTATAATTAAAATAAATTATCCGTACAAAATATCCTGAAATGTAAACCAAAGGAAAAAAATAATTTATTATTGAATTTTTAAATCATATCAACCCTAATTCGGGGTTTAACATATTTTATTAATTATACTTATATATAAAATTAATTTTAATTTGATTATTTTAAGGGAAGATGCAATTTTTTTTTTAAATGTTCGCAATCAAATTAAAAATTTTAAATATATAGGCTTTCAACTTATTATTTAACAATTAGCTTTATATTTTGTCTCTGTGAACTATTTTAGAGAAAAAAAATAAATATTAGTAAATAAAAAAAATTGTATTTTAAATATATAAAGTCCTAATTCCCATTTCCTCGCTTTATTACTTTATCTTTTTTTTTTTTTTTAATTTAATGTGATCACAACATGGGCCTTCAAGAAGAAGAAATATATTGTATTATATGTATAAAGATTAAGAGTATAACTTGACATCATTGGGTCATGAGAAATATGACCGAGATTTATCTGTCAGAGATGAAAATGGCACAACCAGAAGATTTTGTTAGCTGAAAGAATTTTAAGATATTTTTACTTTTTTTATTTTTTATTAGCAAATAAAAATAAAATATCTGCAGATCTTATTTCTAATATATATATATATATATATATATATATATCCGTCAAACCGTTTTTTCAGAAAACATCATAGAATTGTTTTCTTTTTCATATATATATATATATATATATATATATGGGTGATTCTACGCTATTAGGATTTTTTGTGCCCAGAAACAAAAAATACTCTGTTCAATTTAATATTCATTATTTCCCTAGTTGACATTATTTTTGTAACTTTAATGATAAAGGCCAGAAGATATTTTATTTTTCTTGAGTTTTATTAGCACCAGAAGAAATATGATACCTGAAGAGTGACACTATTGGCAGAATTGTGAAAATTAAGCTAGAGAAGGGACAGACAATTAACTATTTGTTATGAAAGCTGAATTAATATTAAATAAAACATACATATTATAGCTATAAGATATTAAGGAAACAAAATTTCGTCTCTACCCGAGGGCGTAAGTATTTTCCCTGGCATAGTTTTTTTTTTATTCCATTTAAGGTCTTTTTCGGCATTTAGACCCCGTCTCTATTTATTTAAATTGGATTGGTAGCTAAATCCAATTGAAATAAATTTTTGTCGCATGAGACAGGATGCGAACCCTTGAATTTGTCTGAAAAGTGATGCCAAACTAGTGAGAAAACCATACATAGGCCTAATGTTTAAAAACAACAGTCTCCAGATGTCAGAGATAAACCCACACCTGCACTCCGTCTTGGGAAGTAGGCAGAATGAGGCACCGAAGTCTACCCAAAAACAAACACAAAAACCATTTTTTTTTTTTTTTTTGAATGGGTGCATAAGGTTCCAAGACCTATAATGACCAGTGGTCACATACAGCCAGGAATAATATAGTTAAAAATAAATAAAGGAGAAGCATAAAAGGGGAACTCAAATGCGGAACTGAGAAGATGTCTGTTGAGAATAGACTTGAAAGATTGTAGGTTTTGGGGAAGATAAACGCAGGGAGCTTGTTCCAATCACGTGAGGTCATGGAGACAAAGGAAGATTGCAATTGACTAGTTTATTAATCGTGAGCTGAATACCTCCCTTGTGTTCCGAGTATATGTTGCATTGAGTGGGATAATTGAACATTCTCTAGATTTCAGAGACAATCCAAGTCTCTGAGGCATCTACCAAACAGACCTGAGGATCAGCATGACTGTGACCTGTGTGTCTTTATTTAAATCGCAACATTATTACTCTGTGCACTTTTTTATATAAAACAAGAAAAAAGTCATTGCCATTGGGTTTGTTTACAATTGGGCAAATGAAATGCCCTTTACCTCGGATTTAGGTTAATGGCGCTTGGTTCCTTTATGCATAATATCGCCGATTTCAAGGCTCCAGGTGACTGTTAACAAGCTATGGTTGATGTGTTGGCGCCAAAAATATTAACACTCCTTTCTGTTTTTAATCTCCTGATAGAAATAAAAAATTATTATCATTGGAATTGTATTTATAAGAAAAAAGGTAGACACTTACACTTTTAAAATGAATTCAAACATAAATAAAAACATAATAGAATAACACCTCATTTAAACAAAGATCACACTTTTAGAATCAACAATAAATGTTTGTTTTTATGATACTGATGATATGGAATAGTTGAAAGAGGCACTAATTAAGAAAGACTTGTTAACTAGAATTTCGATCATATGTTAAATTCTGGTTAAATCAAACAGGCTTGAAGCATGCTGTCATAATAAAAAAGAACGACACTTGGTTGCCGCCTCCATGCCAGGTGATTTTTGGCGCGCGCGCCAACCCCCCCCCCCCCTAACCCTCACACATGAGATATAAAAAACAGTTGAAAATAAAAAAAAAAGTGCAAGAGGTGGATTTGAACTCGCAAAGTTTGGTCTTTACCGGGATGGAAAAAATTAATCTGTCTGACACACCACTTTACCGCCTCGGCCATTCTTGAATTTACAAATTGAAAGAGAAATAAGCCATATAACAAATAGAAAAAAAGACGTATTAAAAAAATTTTAATATATTGCACATATGATATATCATTTTTTATTACTTTTTATGCTAATTAATAATTTATAATCAAAAGTTCAATAGGATATATAGTTTTCAAATTATTCAATGGACAAACGTCCCATTGTAAATGCCTTAATGTAATTAAACCAAAAACTCTATCTTACATATGATACATGTCATTAATTCTTGAATTCCCCCTGATTCCAGAGAACTAAAGCTCCTTTTAATAATATGATCTAATTTTAGAGTTATTGATGATCAAAGTTATGCCTACTTTCGCTCTTATAGTCTGACCACCCAATTCTATATAATAGAAAAACCTTATTTATCATTGTCTGATCAAAACCAAATTTTTACCAGAGATTTATAATTAAAAAATGAGTTTTTTCTAAAGTTTCATTGAGATTGGTAAAGAAATAAATAAAATATTGACTATTTTGTAAATTGAGTTTTAGAATTCGGGATCCCGGATTGGTAAAGAGAGCGCTCTGTGAACCCGGTCTAGGCTTGAATCTGAGATCCCAATTCTAAAACTCAATTTACAAAATAGTCAATATTTTATTTATTTCTTTACCAATCTCAATGAAACTTTAGAAAAAAACTTATTTTTTAATTATAAATCTCTGGTAAAAATTTGGTTTTAATCAGACAATGCTAAATAAACTTTTTCGATAATATAGAAAATTGAGTGTGTGATGTCATTAAGGTCGAAAATAGTCTCAACTTTGATCGCCAATAACTCCCAAATTAGATCATATAATTAAAAGGGCTTTAGTTCTCTGGAATCAGGGGGAATTCAAGAATTAATGACATGTATCATATGTTAGATAGAGTTTTTGGTTTAATTACATCAAGGCATAAACAATCTGACGTTTGTCTATTGTATTATTTGAAAACTAGGCATGCTATTGTAATTTTTATTATAAATTATTAATCCTCATAAAATCTAATAAAAAATGATATATCATATGTGCGAATATTAAAATTTTTTTAATACTTCTTTTATTTCATGTTTCTCATATGGCTTATTTTCCTTTTCATGATCAAATCAAGTTTGGCTCAGTTGGTTAATTCGTCCACAAGCAATCTTTATTTTTTTTCCCTTCTCACGTAACCAAACTTCGCGAGTTCAAATCCACCTCCTGCACTTTTTTTTTTAAATCATATTATCAATTTCCTTTTATTTTTAATGATAACTTATAATTTCATTTATCTGTCATTATAACGAGAGATTTGTGGAATATAAATTTTGGTAACCCTATGTTTAAGGAATTTTGACAAATTTTTAAATATCTTTTTTTATTTATGTTGGCATGAAGGCAGCGATAAATTTAATTTTTTAAATCTCCACAAGAGTGCAGCACAAATCAGTTATTTTATTCAATTATAAATTTATATTAAAAATACCCAATTCCAATGATAATATGTATCAGGAGATTAAAAACAGAAAGGAGTGTTACTCTTTGACGTGACGTCACTTTTAGCGCCAACTCACTCTTCTCAGTGAACAGATACAGGAGGATTTCTGTCTGATTTGTGCTGCGATCTTGTGGAGATGTTTTGAATTATAAGTATAATTTTTGAAGTCTCCACAAGAGTGCAGCACAAATCAGTTATTTTATTCAATTATAAATTTATATTAAAAATAACCAATTACAATGATAATATGTATCAGGAGATTAAAAACAGAAAGGAGTGTTACTTCTTGACGTGACGTCACTATTGGCGCCAACACACTCCTCTACTATTCTATTCTCCTGTTACATAGATTTTTTAAAATCTCCACAAGAGTGCAGCACTATCAAGTTATTTTTATATATTTAAAATAGTCAATTCCAATGATAATAAGTATCAGGAGATTAAAAACAGAAAGGAGTGTTTCTTTTGAAGTGACGTCACTTTTGGCGTCAACACACTCCTTTACTATTCTATTCTCCTCATACATAGACCTATTTATTCTTTCAATTTTTACTAAAATAAAATTAAAACGTATGAAGAATATTAATTAAAAAATTATATTATTAATAAATTTTTATTATTGACGAGTCCTGGTATGATCACATGTGCGCTTGTGAATTCCTTTCAGGAAGCAAATAATTAAATTTCTTGTGAAAGCTAATTAATGAATTTTTCAGTTGAAATTTATTCTTTTAATTAGGACTTTTCTAAGGTTCAAGAGAGTATTTTTTTCTGATCTTTTTTCAAAGGATATATATTTATAAGGAGAGGAAATATCTTTTAAAAAACATTATTAAGAATTAAGATTAAAACATGTTTAATTGAAAATATATATATACATTATTTTTTTATACATAACATAAAATAGTATAATTATTAATGCTTTACATTTCTAAAATTTATTATAATTTACTGTTTTATTAGTAAAATATATACTGTATATCACACTTGGATAGAGAAGACCAGCTCCTTTTTCCATTTAGTATCGTCATTTTAATGCAAACTAATTGAACTAAAGTATACTGCTTTGTTCTTCTCTGAGTGCAAATTTAGAATTTCTTTGGTCTAAAATTTCATGTAATTAAAGATAAATAAAGAGGAAATGGAGATTGTGTATTTGGCAAATTGTAGTCATTAAGTTGGGTATAGGAGACTTTGCAGTCAAGGAAATTAAATAATTAAATAAGTTTTTTATTTAATTTTGTAAATAATTATAAGTTTTTTATTTAATTTCCTTGGCTGCAAAGTCTCCTATACCCAATTCAAAGTCTACAGCCACTTCTCATCACTAGTAGTCATTAAGTTTGGCACAATATTAAAAGGAAATGGTGAAAAATGAGAGTGCACAAAATTGAAATGCTTCCTAGAGACACTACAGTTTGCTGGTACAAAAAGATTGCACTTGCAGACTTGTCAAGTTTCCAGTTACGTGTAGAGTCGCCTTTAGAATTCGAATTAGATTTAGTTACAGATTGTAGTTCGGGAAATTGAAATAAAACTATTGAGCGTTGGAATAGTATCATAAGCGAATTGAGAGTTTTGCAAAACGATACTGTAATGAGGTGGTGTTCCTGACCAACACCGTGTTTGAAGTAGGCAATTTCAACAATTCTTGTAAAGCGGGCAAAGCGATGAACCCGATGCCTTCTCCTCTTGCCCTACTAAGGCTAAAACCTCCTTTAACAATCCAACCAATTGTCTTTCTAGAAGCTAAAATATTTGAATCTGGAATCCACAATTTGCGCATTTCAGAAGCATGGTTAGCCACTATTTCTTTTGAATCTACGACTTCACCTCGTCGGCGTTGGCGTCTTAATCGCCGAAGAAGACGAGCATGTTCTTGTCGTAATTGTTTACGTTCGACTTGATTGAGGTCTTTTCCGGAACGTTCGACTGGATCTTGTATTGTTGTCATGCCTCTTTTTCTTTTACGGGGGTTACAATTCCCGGGTAGGACAAGGATAGCTCTGTCCTTTGGAAGCCCTCTTCCAAGCATAATAATATTCACCGGAACAAGACACATTTGATCTGCAGGGGTAGGGAAGAGATTTGAAAGATCTTTTTTTCCTTTTTGATCAAGCATTTCTTTCAATTGGGCTAATTTCTTCTGGTCACGAAGCACATAAAATTCAGGTACTTCAGGAAGGTGGAGCCAATCGGCAAGCAATTGCGACCATTGGCATCTGAATGGACTAGAGACGCATAGTTTCCGATAGTTGACCCTTTTATCCGGCGGCCTCCTTAAAATAAAAAGTGAAAATGCAAAATCAATTAAAATTTAAAAAAAATTTTGATTTTATTTTTAAAATTAATTTATAAGAAGCGAATATTTTGTGGTATAATATCTAATTTTATATTAGTTTTTTATATTGGATAATTTTGAATTACAGGAAGGTGAAGAAAAAAAACTTAATTCGGTCCAGAATTGGACCGTTTATTTTGAAAGTGGTGTAAGTCCATTTTCTATTGTTTCGAGAAAATGAAAGGTTAACATATTTGTTTATTAAGAAATCTATTTACCGACCAATTTTTAATTGTCCAAAACGTGGGAATTTTTTAAGAAATTTACCACTAGCTTAGTTATACATAGAAAATATACATTAATTTAATCATAAATTATGTGATATCTCATTTTTTTAAAAAAAATGGACTTACACCGCTTTCAAAATAAACGGTCCAATTATTTATTTCCTATGTCTACGTTTGTCTATTTTGTTAGCATGGTAACGATTTCTCCAATCTTTCTATGAAGTACAAGAGTAAAGTGAGCTTCAGAAGATTTCAATGGCAAAATGAGAATATGCATTTTAAAGAGCATCTAAAAAATAATTGATTTATGAATTTTAATCAAAATCGTTGGAGTATATTTTGAGAAAATCGAAAAAAACTGAAAAAGTACATCAGTAAAGTACTAGTACTTTTTGGCCGATTTTGTTTAAAAGCTTATTTTCACGCTCGAGGGAGGTGCCTAACTTTAATATAAAATTTCAACCTCGTAGCTCAATTCCTTCATGCTTAAAATTGAACACACACAGACAGACCATGTCGCGAAAAAAACTTTTTTGGGTTCAGGGGACCTCAAAACGTGTATATCCATCAAAATCTTAAAATGAATCCAATGCTTTCTCTATATACATATTTATAATATATATGAATAGGTAAAGCCGGCCATTCACGATCGCTCCAAATGGATGTCATCCATTCACTACACGACATTCATTTGTTTTTCCCCACTCACGGTCAGTTTTTGGAGTGACATCGCTCCATTTGGACGGATGGAGCGATCGTGAATGGCCGGCGTAAGAGAAAGTAAAAAAGAAGCGAATTGCCAACTCAAGTGAAAAGTCGACAGCTCCATAAATTTTTTTCCATTTTCTGTTGGCTGACTCCCAATTCAATTGATTTAAAAGTTAATAAATTTACCTAAAATATTTCTCCATAAGGTCTTTTTCAACATCTATGGATTCTTGTAGGCCAGCTTGAGTATCTGGATCCCAAAGAGAAATTCCAGATTCAAATGCTATAGATTCTGTCTCTCGAAGACCTCCTACTCTTGCTCCTCGTAGTACGAGACTAAGCCAAAGTGGAATTGCCCATCCAGCAGGACAAATTATGTCCCAACCACCTCCAAAACCTGTTTAAAAAAAATCGTTAAAATTATTAAAACACGCTTGTAAGTGCTATTTTAATGAAATTATGAAGAGCTTGGCAAAAGAATAAATGATGATAGTAAATGAGATATATATTAGAAAAAAATTCGGAGAAATAAATGTTTTTTCAAAAACATTTTATTGTTTCGGCCATCCTCACAGTACTGCAGCCAACAGTTAGAGATCCTGGCCTCTCTAAATAATTTTTGCACTATCATCGAATAGGTTCATAAATGAGGTTCATAAATAATATATTTTTAAAGTTTTTAGTGAATAGATATTAATTTTTAGACCACATCCATGGCTTTCCTCATGTGATTATTTCATTGTTTTTAAAAAAATGAAAAATCTTTAATGGAAACTTTCAGGGTTTAAATGTATAATAGAATTCCAATAAAGATTAACATCTTCTTTTATAAAAACAAAGAAATAATCACATGAGGAAAGGCATGGATCTGACCTAAAAATAATTTTTTAATTTAATTAAAAGAAAGTAGAATTTTCGTAAATATATATATATATATATATATTGTATTTTATTTCCATTCCCATAGACTACAGATAGTAGACCAAGCACTTGGCTGCTAAAGGGTCGAATCTAAATCACAAGTTATTAAATTAAATTTTGTGTATGTATTTTTCCAGGCATTTATTGAGTATTAATATACTATTCAAATAAATACAATTTAAATAAATTAAATATTTTAATTATAAGGACCGTTTGCCAAAAATAAATACTTTTGCATATTATCCACTTATTTGTAAATATTTCAATCCCAGTGGAATCA